>PISX010022900.1:0-30829 GCA_004024625.1 Mellivora capensis
CTTGAATTTTAACTCTATATGAATATTAGCAAATAAAAGTAAAGAAAAGAATGATCTAAACTAAAGTGAAATTTAAAAAAATAAAAGAATAAAAAAATAGAAAAGCAGAAGAAAAACATGGGTATATGTATCAAAAAGTTCAGGTTAAAAGGTTATTATGGAATTTGATGTACTGGACATCTCATTGTGATGGTAAATAGGCTAAAAAAATCTATTTAAAAAATAAAAAAGATTTTAAAAAGTTAAAAAAATGAACCAGAATAGTGGGAACGAATTAAAAATTAAACGTATCTATGAAGTAGTAGTGATTGTTGTCTTCTCGGGGGGTTGGCTTTCTGGGGGAGGGCCCTGCTGCATGGGTTTTCAGGCGGTGTTTCCTGCATTAAGTCCTCCCGCCCCCCTCCAAGGGGTGGGCTCTGAGGAAACCGGGCCTTTAGGCTTTAGTTCTCTGGAGGTTTTTATGTCTGTTCCTTTGTTTTCTCTCCCCCCTTGGCAGCTCTGGATGGTTCTTGGAGGTTTAGAGGAAAGCAAACTGCACCCAGACCTCCCTCCCAGAGAGAAGCCCCAGTCCGTTCCCCTCTGGGTACTGCAGAGCAGGTTCCCAGCCGCGATCTCTGGGGACACCTGTGTGTCCTGCTGTACTCAAAACCACAAGCGGCAGCTGTCTGGGCAGCTCCAGACCCCCAGAGAGGTTCCAAGTGGGGAAGGCACACAGAGATTTTCCCACTGGCCTGAGCTGGGAGCGATCAGACTTTCTGGGTCCTAGAGCCCCCGCTGGTGCCCGCGCGCCTCTCTCAGGGGAGGGGGTGGAGCACGTCTCAGGCTCTGCTAGCGAGGCGCAGCACACACGTGGGGACTGCAAAAGTCTGTTTCTGCTCCGGGAGGGTCCCAGCCCCTGCCACATGCCCAGCGCCCTTAGGAGGTCTCCTCGAAGCTTAGCGACTAGGACTTGGCTTCTCCGCTGCAGTCTCTCTGGCTCAGCGCCAGGGGTGTCTGCCCTCCATGGGGGACTTAAGCTCCTGTCCCTAACAGTTCTAATTCCCACAATTTCACCCTGAGATCTTTTCTCTTTTTGAGTGCTTTTTATTGGTCTTCAAGTTAATGCTGGTCCCCAGTCTTAGGGGACTCTCGTATTGGGGTATTACTTCCCAATGCGTCTCCTCTGGTGGCTCCCTCCCCCTTTTGTTTATCTTCCAATACCAGTCCAGTGTTCCCGCTCTGCTTTACCTGCCCACTGGCGTCTTCTGCCCCTGTAGAGATCCTGACATCCCACTGGCGTCTTCTGCCCCCGTAGAGATCCTGACGAGTAGAATTTTGATCTCAGGCTGATTTCATGAGTGATCAGAGTTCCTTGGTAGGTAATCAGCTCACTTTAGGGGACAGGTTGAACCAGAGCCTCCTCCTAGTTCCCCGCCATCTTCCCCATTCTAGAATTTCTCAATGTTCTAATCACACTCTTATTTATGGGAGCCTGTATCATGGAAGTATTTTTTTAATTCGATTAAATGAGTAGAAAAGGAAAAAAAAAGAGGAATCGGGCTGATTCTAGATCTTCTTAAGCCATTCTGAAATAATGTGGTGTGTTTCGCAATAAATGGGCTGGAAAACAAAATTGGAATGTTTTTGACCCCACTAAGTTCACAAATATTTAGTAGTGGACCCTTTGTTATTAATAATAACAATCATTAAACTGAGAGAATATAAGAGATCAGAGTTACAGAAGTAAATACTTCTGAAATCCTGATATGGGAATGAGAGGTGAGCTATAAATACTGTTGTTGGGATACATGCTTTTAATGACATGGGAAAAGGTTATCACATGACATTAATGATTGTGCTATAACTATTGGTAGTTAATTTAGTTATTTTGTGAGTCTGAAACATTTTGCATGTGTCAAGAATTTTAGTGCTTGAAATGGGCCTTAAACATAAAAGCTAAAAACCTCTGAAAAGCTGCTAAGGCAGCTCCGTTTCATTCTTTGTATGATATTTTGCTTGGGATGGTGTACCCTTAGGGACTTTGGAAGAAAGTAGCTAAATATTGTCATAAAACTGAAAGAAACAGGTGACTATGGGTTTTTATTATACTATGAACAAATTTGTTGACTTTCTCCCTATATTTCATTTACTTTTCTATTGGAGCTGTAATTTTCTATTGGAACTATAGGATCTGAAAAAGAAATTAATGACATGGTATCTTTTCCTTAAAGGTATTACTCAAAGGTAATCAGAAGGAAAGTATATATGAAAAAACTAAAGAACATTTATAAAGTGACATGCAACTACTGACCAAATGTATTACTCAGGACTCTTAGTTGCAAATGATAAAAATCCTTGTCTAATTAGTTTGGGGGAAATGGGTTTATTGGTTTACATAACTGAGAAGCATAGGGGATAGAGCTACCTTTTGGCTAAATGGATGCCTTGAGATCACTTACTCTCTCCTCATCCAACTTCTCTTCTTTCTTCTGTAATAGCTTTAATCTCAGGCAATGTCTTCCTGATTGGTGGTAGAGTTGGCTATTGGAGGGAAGTTATAAATTCATATTCTTCTTCATAGTAAACAGTTCCAATCAAAAGACTATGCCTTGAAAATACACAAATGACCAAAAGATTCATGAAAAGATGCTTAGCATCACTTTTTATTAGGAAAATGCAAATCAAAACTACAATGAGATATTACTTCCTACCAGTCAGCTATGGTCAGCATCAAAAAGATAGGAAATGACAAGTGTTGGTGAGGAGATGGAGAAAAGGAAACTCTTTTGCACTGATAGTGAGAATATACACTGGTGATAGTGAGAATATACACAGCCACTATGGAAAAACAGTATGGAGTTTCCTTTAAAAACTGAAAATAGAATTACCATATGATCCAGTAATTCCACTACTGAGTATTTGCCCAAAGAAAATGAAAGCACTAATTTGGAAAGATATTATGCACCCCTATGTTTATTACCTCATTATTTACAATAGCTAAGATATGGAAGCAACCCAAGTATCCATCAATAGGCAAATGGATAAGAAAGATGTGATATATTTGTGGGATATTATATATGTTGTAATATATATAAAGTATTATGGAATATTATACAGACACAAAAAGGATGAAATTGTGCCATTTGAGACAACATGGATGGGCCTAGAGGGTGTTATGCTAAGTGAAACAAATCAGACAGAGAAAGATGTATACCATATGATTTCACTTAAAAATGAAATCTAAAAATTAAAACAAATCAAATAGACACAAGACAAAAACAGACTCATAAATATAGAGAATAAACTGAGGTTTGCCAGAGGGGAGGGAGGTAGAGGGATGAGCATAATGGGTGAAGAGAAGTGAGAGATACAGGTTTCCAGTTATGGAATAAATAACTTGTGGGAATAAAAGACACAGCATAAGGAATTTAGTCAATGATATTGTAATAGCAATGTATTGGGACACATGATAGCTACATTTGTGGTGAACATAGAGCAATGTATATACTTGTTGAATCATTGTATACCTGAAACTAATGTAGCACGTGTGTCAACATAAAGGAAGGAAGGAAGGAAGGAAGGAAGGAAGGAAGGAAGGAAGGAAGGAAGGGAAGGAGGAAAGAAGGAAGGAGGAAAGGAAGAAAAAGAAAGCAGAAGGAAGGGCGGGAGGAAGAAAATGCTTTTTTTCTGTTGTTTTTAGCTAAAGTTGCAATGAAGTTTGTGATTGGTTTGAGCTAGATCATATACCATCCTGAGTATCTTGCGAGCAGGTATTATTAGGTACTCTAATTGGTCCATCTTGAATCATATCCTCATCTCTTTAGAAAGTGAGAATAAGATGAGAGAAGTCATAAAACCAAGTTTCCATGAAAAGACAGACTGTATAAAAATAAGAGAAATGAGAAAAAACAGGGTGAACAGACAAAAACTATGATTATCACAGCCCATTACCACTTATTTCTTGATGGCTCAACAACAAACTTTCTTTCTGTATGCATCATTTCAAAATGCCACTGCCTGCCAGTAGAGATATTAGACTTAGATCCAATAATGCACTCATCCCCAAAGCTAAGAGAAGCAAGTCAGTGTCTCATCCAAGTGTTGCCTTCAGCTCCCAGGTCCTCACCTATGTTACCTCCATTCTCTTACATTTTACATTCTGTTACTAGCAGCATCCCACTTGTTGGTATTTATGTGTCAGTCATGTCTTTCATGTATAAAAGTGATAGAAAATTAGTGGAAACTATTTCTTCCCAAAAGAAACTCATTGACTCCTATAAGTGAAAAGTTTACAATTGCTTCTCAGGCATGATGGATTCAGGGATAAAAATGATACTGTCAGGACATCAACTTTCCCCATTGAGTCCCATTTTCCTTAGTTGATTTAATTTGGAGGCAGATTTTCTAACATGGTAACAAGTTAGACTGCTAGCATCTGTAGGCTTACTTTAATGGCATAGCTACAATTTCAATGATTAGTGTTCACTTTTTCAGGGTCCAGCAAAGTTGTCAGAGATTGATCTAGTAGATTTGGGAAGATGCCCATCCTTGAGCCAGTCACTGAAGTTTGGCATATGTGTGTGTGTTTGTTGGCAGTGGGGGTGGTGGTGGAATAGTCTGATTTGCTGGGCTTGTGTCGTGTGGACATCCCAGTTGTAGTGATGATAGGGAGAGATCAATTCTACCTGGACCACATGGGAATAGGCTTCACATAAAAATGAGAGCCTGTTGTCATCAGAAATTGGTTACATAGGAAGATAACATACAAAGACCATGACTACTGCATTACCCAATAAATGATAGAGTGATAAAAAAAATACTCTTTATTGAGTTCTTGAAATGTACCATATATTTTGTACATTGTTTCACATTTATCACATAAATTTATTCCAAATCATATAGCAGTGACTAGCACTACTAGGATTTTTACAAGTCTGTCTAGTAACTCATGGCATTTTAGTATATTCCCTACTGCTTTAGAGAAGGTGATCCTGTATTTCCTTCTTGGAAAGCTAGATTTTGGAAAACTAGGGAGATCCTTAGAGCAGATAAAGAGAAAGATAGATGATGTGGAGTTGGGAAGAGTAGGCCATGCAAGAAATAAGTTTGGTGCCTAGTCTGATCAGAACTGAATAGAGGGACCCCAGAGTGAAGCCACAAGAAGTATCAGTGGACCAGACATACACTGAGGTCCCTTCATAGAAATAAATAAATGCTTAGCTGGGACATTTGAATTTGTCCTGAAAAATGACTAAAAAAAATAATGAAGAATTTTGAACGGAGGGGCGGTTGGGTGGCTCAGTCATTAAAGTGTCTGCCTTTGGCTCAATCATGATCCCGGGGTCCTGGGATTGAGCCCCGTGCACGGCTCCCTTCTCAGCAGAGAGCCTGCTTTTCTCTCTTCTGCTCCCCCTGCTTGTGTTCCCTCTTTTGCTGTCTCTGTCTTTCTGTCAAATAAATGAAATCTTTTAAAAAATAAAAAAAGAGAATAAATTAAAAAAAAGAATTTTGAACAAAAAGGATCTGTGATGAAAAGGATGTTGAGACTTTTACACAGTGATGCGCAGAGGGTACAGGAGAAGGCATCCCAGGAAAAGAGATGAACTGCCAGCCTGTTATCAGCCTCTTGATATGTAGTGATAAGAATGCAGACAAAAGAAGTGGCAGGAGTAATTGAAAACCAAGATTCAGATGGATGATTTTGAAACTCTGGGGTATAGAACAGCATCCGGTAGAATATTCTAAAATGCAGATTCCAGGGATCTTCTTCCAGATGTTTAGATTTAACAGGTCTGGAGTGGGGCACAACAATATGTACTTTAACAAGCATTCAAGATGAGTCCAATGCAGGTCATTCACAGACCACATTTAGTTTCAGAAGAGGGCTAGACAGATGTGTGGTTAATTATGAAGGTCAGTCAAGCTAGGAGTTGATGGTAATTGGAAGGTTGGGAAAGGGCCCTGATTATAGGGAGAGTTGATGAATTCTGTTTACATAATTCTTATTCTTATTTATGTTGGCACTTCCGTTGTGTTGATTTCAGTCATTATCTGTGTATATAAAGCTGTTGTTAAAAAGATGTCCTGGAATGAAAACTATTAGACACTTGTCCTTGATCAAAAATATTGGAATTACTCTGGGTACTGACTGCTTTGGCTGGTTTGGAGCAGAGTTTGAAGTGGAAGAAGGAAGTGAATATAATGAAAGCCACGCTGAAGCTGTCGTGTTTTTCAAAATGTCTGGCTAGATATTCTTTTCCTTGTCTAGAAATTATGACTGTCAAAACTACTGTCATGGTATCTGAAAAATCAAGATGAAAGGAGTGTTGATAGTATGAAACATGGATGCTAAAATTCTCTTAGCGTATCTCACAGTGGCCAAGATGTTAATAATGTTGCTAATGAATTTCTGTGCGTCAAGGTAACAGTACCTCATGGAACAAATTCTCTCCTTTAAGCTAAACCTGTCAAGTTATAGTACTATTTCAATTTGCCTAAATAGTTTAAGAAAGTTTCACTATTCTGAGAAAATGTAATGTTGGTAGTTTTTCCTTTCTCTTACTTTCAGATCTGCACTATACTTTCCTGGATTTCTGTGGGTTGTATTGGGCCACCAAGATATTTCTGTGGCAGTTTTAGTAAGGGAGGGAAAAATTGTCTTCATAAATCATTAAAAAATTCTAAGTATCATTTACCAAGGAAGTCCTTCACCAAAAGAGTTTTCTCTCTGTGATATTGAATGGTTTCATGACATGTGATTTATATAGTATTTATTTACTCACAGAAGCTTTTTGCTCAGCCTTTCTTTCTTGATGCTAAGTCAGTCAAGAGCTCTATCTGACCTAGTGAGGTTATGAGTTCATTTCTTTCCTCTCAGATTAAAGTGATCCAATTAAATGTATGTTTGTGTAAGAGTAGAGCAGGATTAAATGAAAAATTATCCCCCACCTCGGTATTTATTACCCTGATATATTCAGTCATAGTGTACTTTTCTCTATTTTTTTAACTATAAGTGAATATAATTTTATTCCTTTGAGACTTTCTGCCCAATTCTGCTAATTTTACTATATGCAAATCCATACCACTATTACATGGCTTTAACAAAAGGAAAAAATACTCACTAAAATGGTAATGATCTAAGTATTTATTACAGTGATTGATTATTCATAGATGCTTTCTACTACCCTTCTCCTCCTTTTTGTTAAGGAGTTTATTCTGTACAGTAAGATACATTATTTCAGTGCAAGTACCAAAACCAAGGGGTAATAACTTAGAAGTTACACAATCCCTTTCCTTCTCTGTTAATCATTCTTCCCAGCCTTCTCTCTCTTTCGTGTAATCTCTAGCACTGTCTTTCTAAGGTATCAGGAAGGTATGTTGAGTTATTTTTTTCATGTGGCATACATGGACTAAAATCTCTTCCTCACAAAATCTGTGGCTACTTAACTTTTATGTAGGAGCTATTACTCAGTGGTTCATCTCTTTGTGTCCATCTTTCAATTGATTGGGGAATGGGAAACTAAACTCTAATACGCATTCTAGTAGAAAGCAGCCATCATAAATTGTTCACATTGTTTCCTCTGCTGCTTTGTTCAGACCCCATGGATAACTTCTGAGACTGATTAGGAGAGTTACTGAAATATCAAGCAGGACCATAAAGATATTCATAATTATGACCTGACAGATAATGCTGCCCTACTGAGTAGTTATCTTAGGCAGATTGGCTCTCCCTGGTGTCATCTTCTGTTTATAGACCTGGACCAAAGTGCTTTTGGCTGTCTCTAATCTCTTTACTATGGCATCAAAGAGTGGATGGCTGCAACTTTAAAATAAATCAACACACACACACCAATAATAAACAAAACAAAACAAATAAACAAACAAACAAACAAAAAACTGAGGGAGGTATAGCTATCAGAGTAGAGTGTGATTTTAATTTTCTTCTCATATGTGTGGGTATATTCTATCCCCTATCCTTAATAAGGAGGGAGAGGATGGACAAAAATGTTCCTGTTTTGTAGTTTGTAACTGAAATGAAAATATATCTAATTCAGCAGCACAAAGGCAATGTGCCTAAGGGATATCAGGTTTGATATTTTTAATTAAGAAATCCACCAGAGTCATGTTTGGAAATTTGTTTCACTTCTGGGCTTCAGTTTCCATTTTCTAAACAAAAATGCTAGAACTCTATTGTTAGGCTTTGTGAAGACCAATGAGGAAAAACTATGATAGAGGGAAATATGAATAAAATTGAGTGAGTGGATTTTGGAGCTTAGTACCAATATTTTGGTACTAATTTCAATGAATAGTGACTGAACAGGAGATAAAATACATTCTAAAATAGTATTTGAGTATGATGCACCAAAAATTTAATACTTTTTTTGAAAATTATAGAAAAATTTTCATCAGTTTACATACACTGTGCTTATCTGTTTGAATACTAATTTTGTGATCTGATAATTTTTTTTGGTACAGAATTTTTCCGGTATACTTTTCCCTAATATTTTACTTTCAACCATTTGTTTCCTTAATTTTAAGTTTTATTGAGATAATTTTTACACTATAAAAGTCATCCATTATAAGTAGAAAATTCAACGAATTTTAGTAAATTTATAGAATTCTGAAACCATCACAATAATTCAGTTTTTTTAATGCATTAGCATTCTCATTTTAAAAATTTGTTTATTTTTTTAAAGATTTTATTTTATTTATTTGACAGAGAGACAGAGAGCCAGTACAAACAAAGGGAGCAGCAGACAAAGGGAGAGGGAGAAGCAGGCTCCCCATAGCGCAGGGAACCGGATGTGGAGCTTGATCCCAGGACGTTGGGATGGTGACCTGAACCAAAGGCAGATACTTAACGTACCAAGCCACCCAGGCGCCCTACCACAATTCAGTTTTAAAGCATTTTGGTCACTCTCAAAATTAACCTCCCGCAGATGACCTTTGGTCCCACTGTTCTGCTTTCTGTCTCTATAAATTTTTTCTCTTATGGACATTTTATATAAATGAAAAGAGTATGTAGTCATTATGCCTGGCTTTTTTCATTTAGGATAATTTCATCATCTCTGTTGCTGCATGTATTAGTTGTTCATTCCTTTTTTGGCTGCATAGTCTTCCCTTGTATGAAAATACTATTTTTTTCTTTTACCTTCACCTGATCATAGACATTTGAATTATTTCCAGTTTTGGGTTCTTATGAATAATGATGCTATGAAAATTTGCACACTTGCCTTTGTGTGGATATATATTTTAATTACTTTTGGGTAGATTCCTAGGAGTGGAGTGGCTATATGGTAAGTGTATTTTTTTGTTTTTAAAGATTTTATTTATTTGACAGAGAGATCACAAGCAGGCAGATAGGTAGACAGAGAGAGAGAGAGAGAGAGAGAGAGGGGGAAGCAGGCTCCCTGCTGAGCAGAGAGCCCCACTCGGGGCTCCATCCCAGGACCCTGAGATCATGACCCGAGCCGAAGGCAGAGGCTTAACCCACTGAGCCACCCAGGTGCCCCCGGAAGTGTATTTTTAACTTTATAAGATACTGCCAACTGTTTTCTGTAGTGGCTGTACTACTTGCCATTCCTATCTGCAATTCTCAGGGGTTCCAGTTTCTTTGCATCCTTGTTAACACTTGGTATTGTCTGTCTTTTTGATTACAGTCAGTCTTGTGGGAAAGAAGTGTATCTCATTGTGATTTTAATTTACATTTCCCTAATAACTAATGACATCGAGCATCTTCTAATGTGATTTGTGTTTTCTTTTCTTTTCTTTTTTTTTTTTTTTAAGATTTTTAGAATTTATTTATTTGAGAGATAGAGACAGAACAGGACAAGGAGCAGAGGGAGAGGAATAAGCAGAATTCAGTGTTAAGTGTGGAGCCCAAACAAGGGGCTTGATCCCAGAACACTGAGATCATGACCTGAGCCGAAATCAACAGTTGGATGCTTAACTGACTGAGTGACCCAGGTGCACCTCTTTGTGTGTTTTCCTTGATGAAATGTCTATTCTACATCTTGTCCATTATTACATTGGGCTGGTTTTTATTTTTTAGCTTTAAGAGGTCTGTATATATTTGGATACAAATCTTTTTACCAGAAATGATTTGTAATAATGCACTCTTGACTTAACAAACTTTATGTTAATTGGTACTTTTTCCCTCGTTTCAAATGCAATGCAGGAATGGGGAACATGTTCTCCATTTATATCTCTCCCACCATATAATCTACTCATCATGTATTTTAATTACCTTTATAATTAACATCTCACAAGACATTTTCATTAATGTTTTATTCAGAAAATATGCACTTAGATTTACCCATATATTTGTAGTTTTTGTTGTTCTTCATTCTTTCATGCGTCTTTGGTTTTTTCCCCTGAGATAATTTTTTTTTTCTATTTCTCCTGTGTTAGTTTTTGTAATTTGTGCCTTTCATGGAATTTTACCACTTCATTTGGGTTTTTGAAAATATTACCATAAAGTTGTTTTTAAGTCTTGTTGTTCTTTAATATTGGCTGCATCTTTAATGACGGGTATATTATCTGAATCATTGAATTTATTGGCACAAAGTTGTTCATAATATCCCTCATTATCTTTTATCAATCTGTAGGTTCTGTAGTGATGTGTTCACCTTTTTCATTGGCACTGATAATTTCTGCCTTCTCTTTTTCTATCATTTTAGTTAGAGTTTTATAATATCTATTGATTATATTTAAAGAAGTTATTTTGATGTTATTTCCCTATGTTTATTTCCTATTTAATTAATTTATCACGTCTCTATTTCATTTCCCTCCTACTTAGTGTTTAACTTTCTCTTTAAAGTTTTTTTTTAAGTAGGAAGTTAGATAATAGATTTTAGATCTTTTTTTTATTAATGTAAGGAATTATAGCTATAACTTCTTTTCTAAATACACTCTTGGTTGCATCCCATAAATTTTGATATGTTGTGTTTTCATTTTTATTCAGCTCAAAATATTATACAAGCACATGAGAAAATTTGCATTTTGCTTTTGTTGAGTGGCATGCCCTGTAAACATCAATTAGGTCAATTTGTTAGATAGTATTTTTCAAGTCTTCTACATCTTTATTGGTTTTCCATCTACATATTCTTTTAATTACTAAGAGTGTTGAAATTCTAACTATAATTATGGATTTGTTTATTTCTTCTTTCATTTCAGCTATAAATTGTGTTTAGCAATGGAGTTGATTTTCATTCTGGTACAAGTTCCTCATCCTATCACGGTGCGGCAACAATCAGATTATCAGTTTAGTACCAGTGCATGGATTACATTTTGGATATTTGTTCTGGAATCACCAGTAAACTGAGATGACTATGCAGAAAACCTTCAAAGAACCATGTATTTGAAACTTCAAAATGAACAGGATGAAGTCTTAATATGAAAAGAGACTGATTAGGGGCACCTGGGTGGCTCAGTCGTTAAGCGTCTGCCTTCTACTCAAGTCATGAACCCAGGGTCCTGGAATCCAGCCCCGCATCCGGCTCCTTGATCAGCAGGAGGCCTGATTTTCCCTTTCCCACTCCCCCTGCTTGTGTCCCCACTCTTGCTGTATCTCTCTCATCAAAGAAATAAATAAAATCTTTTTTTTAAAAAAAGAAAAAAGACTGTTTAAATAACTAAAGGTTATTGGAAGTTATTTGAGATGTCATTAAGAAAGCATGATATTTAAAAGAAAAGATCTGACAGATCACAGGTGGTTGCAATTATTAAAAAAACAAACACTTATTTTTATAGCCTGATGAATTAACTTTCCCTACCAGAACTATTACAGCTTAAAGTGGTTTAAACTTACGCCTCCTCTGTTATTACCCATATATTCAATTTACAGAAAACTGAGGCTTTGAGTTCAAGTTCACATAGAACATGGTAGATGTTCTGATATTTTGGTTCCCTTTACACTTTTCACACAAGAAGGGAGTGATCTGGTCATGTCAATATGGACATTTGGTATAAATGCTAGATTTATTTCTTGCGTGAATTAATACAATGCCATTCTCCTTCACACTGGTCTCTGAGAATTTGTCTTGGAGGAACAAATCCATTTTTAGTGGGCTGATAAACCTATGGGGTTGAGGACTAGATTAAAATGTGTTGGATTCACTAAGATAATTGCTGACCTCGTGGTACCTATTAGAGCTGATATCCAGACTTACCTAAACCATGCTGTTGGTGAAGTTCCATAATAATTAGAACCATGGCACTTATAAAAGCACACACTCACAAAATAACAAAATACAAATGAGTGAAGAAACAAGGATGAAGACAAAATAAAATGTAAAGCTAATATGAAGCCATATATAAAGTTAATGCACAAAATATATGCCAAAGGATCTGATGTATTGCTAATGACAGGCTTTAAATTTGAATCTGTGCTCCTTAGAAAGCAAATCAAAGTGGGAAAACATGATAACTAAAGATTCATAACAGGTTTTTTCTTTTTATTTGTCTCTTTCTGAAATAACACAATTAATACATGATTATAACAGAAAAATTAGAAAGTAGATAACAATTCTTTTGAAATCATATAATCCCTCCATCCAGAACTAATCATTTTTAATATGTCAAAGTGATTCAATATTGGAAAATAGTAATTTTTCCAAATTTCTATTTATATAAATATATATTTAAAATGGAATCACATTACTGTTTTTACTTACCAATATTTTGTAACTACATTTCTAATAGATATTATTATTTTCACTGGCTACACAGTTATCATAAATGGTAAGTCACAATTTATTTAGCATTCCAATTCTGTTTGACTCAGGTCTATTTTTTTCTATTATAGACAATCCTGTGATGAACATCCTTGTATATCTCTATACACTTGACTGGTTATTTACTTGGGATAAAGTTCAAAAGTGACATTGCTGGATCTACATTTGACCGAAAGTTTCACTTTTGAACTGGGTTTTGAAAAATGAGCTAGATTTCATCAGGTGAAGAATCAAGTGAGCAACAATAATGCCTTTTCTAAAACCTAAATTAAGTGTGACTTTAGGGTCTTTTAACTATACCTGTTAAAACCATGTTAGTGTGAATATGCAAGGCCAGGACATTTTCCCAAGATTCATAGCTCAGTCTGCTTAAAAATCAAATGATGTGACTCATTCATTTTTTTTCATTTTTGCAACAATTTACTTAATAATAGATATGAAGTGACTAATGAAGTGCAAGGCACTGTGATAGGTCAATGCATGTACTGATAAGATAGATGTGGCAAAATATATGCTGACAGAGGCTATGCTGCAAATCTTCACAAATATTTGGCTTATGTTTGCTGTGCTTTTGTTGCTACAGATTTTCTGAATCAGAATATTTTTATATGAGTCAGATATATTTGAAAATGTGCCAGTATGATCCTTTTGAAAGCCAGTGATCAAGAGACTGCTTTCTAAAACATCTTGTTCAATCTCTGCAAGGAAAACATTTTTGCTCTTAGTTTGGGTTTTAATTATAAAGTTGGCATAGAGTTTTCACACTTAATTTATTCCCAAGATCATGATCCAGAAGTTTTATAGACAGTAATAAAAGTTTATTTAGATGAATGGTTCATAAGTGGGTTCAGACTCATTTTTTGAACTTTTTGAAGTACACCTGGCATCAGGTGTTTGCAGGTCCACCAACAAATAGCAAGGTGGTTGTGGCTGGGGCAGGGAGAGCAGCAGGATATGAGAATTGAGAGGGATGGAGCCAGATTACCTATGGCCTCTAGGCCTAGTTAAGGAAATAATATATTTGTCTTTATACTTAACTATTTTGTTCAAAATACTTTTCTTTCTTGTTTCTACCTCTAGACTCTCCAGCTCATACAGATATCTCCTGTTTTGGAAATCCTATTACAGTTCTTATCATAACATATGATCTACCTCTTAATAATATTTTTATTACTTCTGTTATGTTACTGTTGTTCCAACAAGAAGATGTCTTTTGAGGGCCGTTTTTGTATTATTGACAATTTTGCCTAGCATAATTATGGACCCATGCATAGTAGATATGCCATAAATATTAGTTGTTTATAGATCCTAGTTCCTGATGGTTGGGATGGGAAAAGAACAAGGAAAAGAAAAATGGGTGGGTGATATTGAAAATATGTGTCATAGCCATTGAGAAAGTGAGTCATTCATTTAAAGACTGGAGAATTAAACCATTTCAAAAATATTTTCTGGCAATTTATGTCCCCCTTTAAGCTGTGCTTTAATTATTGATCAGTTTTTATTTTTAAATGCATCTATCATTTATTTAGTTCTCTAAGAAAGGTCTATTTTATCTTTCTTCTCCATGTCCTGATTTAATGTTCATTCTCGTCAGATAGTTTGGTCACAGCTCAGATGTTACTGTGAAATTGGGAAGAGTACAGCATTGTTCCACTATGCTTTTGAACAACTGCTGTATCTTTTATGTTAGGTAAATAGACACAATTCCAAAAAGGGATATACATTTCCATTTTAATTCTTTTCATGCTGATGTTACATAAAGCACATTCTGAGAGCCAAGGATGAACAAGAACTGCTTCTTAAAGAAGAAAGGATGAGGCAAGATAAAGACATCAAAGCTATTGCCATTACATTTTATCCTGAAAGAAACAAGAAATTACCAGGAAGGATCAGAACCTGACAGAAAGGGGTTACTGTTACAAATCTCCAGGAGCGTTTCAGAGGGGAGTAGGACTTTTTCAGGGGAGGAGATATATTTATCCAACTGACAATGAGTCTGTGAAATTACCTAGTTAATGCAAACAAAAGGCAGGGGCTTTAATGTATCTATTGGGCACCTGATGTTTCAAAAATCAAGGAAACGTACCTAAAAATGGGTAAAGTGAGAAGCGTCTGAGGCCAGATTTTGAAATTTTAAAGACACTTTCAAGATTTCTCAAAGTACAGCTTCAAGTTCAAAGTGAACTCATTGAAAACTGGCTTCACTAAGAACCAGCATCAGCATCAAGCAGCATCCGTAGATTGTTAGGACTAAGGTTTCCCAGGATGCCGGGTACCGAGGAAGCATTTTTTGTTATTTTGTAATATTTTATTTGTTCAAGAAGTACTTTAAATTGCCCACTTTTTGCAAGGCAGTGTGCTAGGGAATGTAGAGGAATTATTATGCCCTTGAAGAGAAAACAGTGGTAGAAGGTTAACAATTGCTGACATCTTTCAGCAAGCTTCTCAAAAAATTAACTAAAACAAAATCAATGACTTAGAATGAGAGCTAAAATAACCTTGGGTGCTCAAAGTGGTTAAGCGTCTGTCTTTGGCTCAGGTCCTGATCTCAGAGTCCTGGGATGGAGCTGCATAGGGCTTCCCTGCTCAGCCAGGGGTCTGCTTCTCCCTCTCCCTCTGCCCCTCCCTTCCTACTCATTCTCTCTCTCATTCTTTGTCTCAAATAAACAAGTAAAATCTTTACAAAAATACCCTATCATTTTATTTTCAAGGAATATTGTATTCTAGCTGTATACCTGATGTCTCTTCTGTGGTCTGTGTCATCATTTGGCCCTGTTTACCTATGTTGTATGTATGTCCTGAGGAACTCAGCACCATCTAGAAGCATAGGACAGTTGTGAGGCTAGGCTGTGGAATGAGGAACTTAGATTAGAACAGCTCTCCCAGCACTTTGCAGTTTTGTGATTTGAGCACATCCTGTCCCATAATTCCTCTCTATCTCAGTTTTCTATTCTGTAAAATGGGGGTAATATGACTGACTTTACAGAGTTGATGTAATGATTAAATAACATCTATAAAGCACTTAGCGAATTGTGTAGCAATCGTAAACATGCATCACTTAAAAAATAAGTTAAATAACATTACTCTTCTGTTTAGAAGTCTCTAATTCCTTTCCATTGTACTTAGAATCAAAGCTGCCCCTTTCCACTTAGAAGGCCCACAATGCCTTATAAAATCTGTCCTCCACTTGTCCTAGTGCCTTCTCACACAACTCTTTCCCTATGTTCCATACTTCTCAGCCCCCCTGGGCTTCTTGCTGTAACTGGGTGATGCTAACCCTACCCCCTTTAGGGATCTAAATGTGCTTTCTCTTTTCTCTACAAAACTCTTCAACAAGACTGTTGTGTGGCCAGATCACACCCATTTTCACATGGAGTGTTTTCAATGACGTTTCCGTAGCAGTACTATTTCCTCAGATGTGCCTTACTTGGCTATCTAGCAGTTATTCCCCTTAATAGTGTCCCTTTCTCTTCAGAAGTGTCCTAGTCACTCTATATCCTCTTTATACTACTTGGCACTTAAATTCCTTGTTACTTATTTATTTTTTCCATCGCTTTCTAGAACATAAGTTACAGGAACTATAAAGGAAGAACTTTGTCTTTCTACTTAACTGTTATATCCTGAGACCCTATAACAGTGCCTCATTGCGGTACTTGAAAATTTTTGAATGACTGAAAGCATTTATTTCTATGGATAATAAGTGCTGAACTTCCAAACTCTTATTTCTAGAGAAAAAGGATACTATTTGGAGTTAAGTTTTTTATTGATGGTTTCTTTATTGATGGTAACCTCTTTAAATGCATAACATAAAGCTTTGAATTTTAAGTGGTACAACAGTTATAGATAAGAAAAAATAGCAAATTCAAGAAAGATCTACTCAGACTCATTTGTTGTACTTCAATTATAAACTTTAACTGTTAATTCTAAATGTGTATCTTAATTATTACCCAGTGACTACTAAAATTAAGTTTGAAAATCATGAGCCTACCCTTCAAGTTAACAAACAAGATGGGTTACTACTAATGCAAATGTTATTTACTTTTAAAATCCAATGATCAAATCATAGTTTATAGTCACTAGCCCACAATGTCCATTAGAGCCTTTCTTGTTGTGTCTTGTTTTCTAATTGCTTTATGTACATGTGTCTTTGTGAATTTCTCCAGTGCAAGAATACATTTCTTTGATACCCCTAGTGGTTCGTGCGGTATAAGACAATAAAAAGTTTTTCCTAAATAACTTCAGTAGAATTCGATTGAAGGATTTAAAAAATGTTCATCTGTTGGTATTTAGCTGGCAGACTTTAGAAGATATATACAAGTTTTTACTTTTCAGGGTTGAATATTTCAGTAATAGAGTCTTTCAACCTAACTTTTGAACTTCTTACTATAAATTAGACACTGCACTAAAAAATGAATGTGGGAGAAGTTTAAAAGGTATAGAAAGTGTTTGTAAAAATTTACAATAGCAAAACTATTCCCATTTCCTGTTACTATAGATACTAAGTTCAATGAGGTCAAGAAAAGATAAGAAGATAAAATGATAAAAAAAGAAAAGGTTATGAAGATTTTTATACAATAGATTTTTAATTAAGCATTTGTAGTACATGCTGTTTGCAATATAAATCACCTTCTTATGGTATCCCCTGTTAATTATAACAAAATTATTCATTCATTCAGCAAATATTGGCATGCTTATAATGTGCCAGGCATGGGAGATACCTGAATGAACAAAATAGACAAAAATCTCTGCCTATAGTAATTATTAATTCCTATTTTAAATGATGTTTAACTTTGAAGTTTCTCCAATGACCAAATTTCCCATTTTATAAATCCACTGTGGGCAAATTTTAAATATATTGATTTTTTTTTCCAGTTTGTATTTTGCAAGCATCTGTTGCTTTTAAAGCATAGAATTGGTTGCTTGAATTACTAAATAAAGACAATAAACACTATACTCTTAAGGAACAGTACAAATTGAAAGGAAGAGTGCCTACCCAGGAAAAAAATTAAGTAAATACACAAATATACATATCAAAGTAGGGATTCAAGGTACTGATAAGTACCTTTGATGTTTAGAGACAGGCCACTAGATATAAAATCATCAAGTGGACTGGGCTACTGAGTAAATCAAATGCTCATTATTCCTTCCTATATATATTTTCAGTTGCCTTGCTTTTTCTTTGGAAGTGAAGCCTTAGATAGCATTTTTACTCTTCTTAGGCAAAGGATTCATAAAAACCTTCAAAAATTGTTGAAGCTTATGTGATGATCGTAGCCTTCTCTGCATAACAAATAAAATATACAGTAGATTCTAAGTATTTACAGATTTAGGATTCCTGGTTTCAACTGTTTGCCAGCTATTTGCCAGCTTACTATTTTTACTGGGAGAAATTTGAGACTGTTTTCCTGTAATACTAGTATCTAAGAGAATCACTCAGTGAGTTTGTCTAGGAGTCACTCAGATTTGGTAGAGTTTTGTTGTTCTAAGTCTCCTAAAATGATACCAACTTGCCTATTTTGTGAATATTTTTTCTTAACTAAGAGAGAAAATTATATCAAAATTTGAATAGACAAATTATGATGTGAAATATGTCCACTAAATACAGGAATGGTTGGAAACCAAGATTCAAAAAAAAAAAAAAAAAAGGAAGCTGTAGGAATGTTACATAATTAAATTTGGAGATTTCTTAAGGATAAGCATACTTTCATAATATTACCCCAAATTCTTTGGGGCCCACTCTTTTCACCTTGTTAATATTAAATCCTAGATGATTTGGATTTAGATAAATATTTTTGCATTTATATTTTTTTTGCATATTTATGAGGGTGGCCATTAAAAGTATTAAACTAATGAAGTGCTGATTAGTTATTTTATTTATGTGACTTATTTGAGGTACAGGGACATGATGAAATTTTATTACAAGCATTTTGACTGTTTACATTCAGTCAATAAAACTATTTCAAAACCTTTCCATTTCTACTCTGGTCACATCAATAGTGTCAGGTTTCACAGCTGTGATAGCTTATGCAGCAGTAGACTGCATTAGTAGTTTAGGAAGAAAACTCTAAACAAAGAAGTATTTATTGAATTTTTACTAGACTGTAACTTAGTGTGCTCTACATGGGGTATTTTATAATTGCCTTCCAGAATGTTACAATCTTGTTCAAGAGCAAGAATTTGTGTACATCAGACAGTAGAATGTAGTCCAAGAAGAATGACCAGTTGAATATAACCAGGCACCAACATATATGATAAGTACAGTAAAAGTCCTGTGTTCAGAAAAGGTGAACCCGAGAACAGATCTCAAAGGCATGGTTCTTCTCCAGAGCTTAATAAAGTGGAATAGAGCAAATCGTCCATAGTCATAAATGAAACCATGAGAACAGAACAAATGTGCTTGTTTTAAGAAACTCAAAATGTCCACTGGGCTGGAGAGAAGGCATAGAGGAAGGAAGGTTCAAGAGATTACCTGGGATGTGACGATGCCTGCCTTGCAACGCATATATATCCTCATCCAGAAAGGAGTTTGGACTCTATATCCATTATGCACTGGGAAGTCATTAAGGCTTGTAACAGGATAGTTACAGTGCTGAGGATTTTTTCCCATAATATGTGTGTAAATTACTTTAAATAAATACACATGTGGATTTACCCTGATCCGAATATTTAGAGATGGACAAGAAATTCCAAGTTTGGATACTATTTAACTGGATTTTCTTCTTAGTCTAACATTTTATAAAACTTCTGAGGTAAGGTATAGCCTTTGCTCAAGTCTAATAACCCTTTTCTTTTTTAAAGAATATATGCTAATATTAGAACTTCTGACTATAACTTGGATATAAATTGCAGTTTTTCACAATGTTTGAAGATCACAACATGTTGAACTCAGAGCTATAAAATATATTCTGCATCAGCATCTGTATTAAGAATGGAAAACTTGTGGGACACCTGGGTGGCTCAGTCGGTTAAGTGGATGCCTTTGGCTCAGGTCATGATCCTAGAGTCCTAGGATCTAGTCCCACACCACATCGGGCTCCTTGCTCAACAGGGAGTCTGCTTTTCTCTCTCCCTCTGCCTTCCACTCTGCCTGCTTGTGAGCTCTCTCTGTCAAATAAATAAATAAAATCTTAAAAAAAAAAAGAATGGGAAACTTGTTTTCTTGTCAGTGTTGATATATATATTTAATAGTATGTGCACTCTGATCAGAACTCTATAAATAAAAATTAACTGGAGGTTTTGGCTGACATCCACATAATTAATAAGGGTTTTTTAAAAATCTGGGTAACTTAAGAAAAGGCTCATGATTGACTATATTTAATTTATGAAATTTTTATTTTTATGATATCACAAAGAAGGGACTTTGAAGACAATATTGTTAAATAACAGAATTCTACATAGGTAGTGTGACATTTACTCAGAAAACAAAGAAATCTAGGACAAAAGTTGAGAAAAACAGTTATCAGTTGGCAAGATTATATAAAGCTTGGAGAAGTATTTTAGAGGACAAAGTCTTTGTCTCTACTCCCTACAGGGAATCCCTTATGTTCTAAAATCTGTGTGTGAAAGAAAGTAATTTGAATATTGCTTAAGAATACTTCCTAAATATTCCCTAAAGGACTTGTTTATTTTAATATGTCTATAGGATGTTTTCAAGGAATGCTTAATGACCGAAGAAAATGATAATAATGTGAATGGAAAATAGAAACAAAATTATAAATACAATTTAATTTCCAGTCTGTAATTAAATTAATTAACAAATTTATAAAAAATGAATTTAGGAAATATATTACAATGCTTTTGGGAGTTCTTAAGTGTAATTCACTGAAAATTTTCTCCGCATATATATGCATTTTTCAGATTCTTAATGTTGAACCATTACTTTTGTATACTTGTAAGGGAGGGGACAATCTACTTATGAGGTTGTGGCTCTTTTTTTTAATCGAAGCTTCAGCTTTTTTCTGGAGATTTGTATGACTTTTCTGCATATCAAGAAAAGTAATCCTTGAATTTTATATTAGTTGCTTGAATTAATTTTGCATTATAGTGTTATGAATAGTATCAAATCACTGAATGATGAATATTTTCAAGTTCAGGAGTTTGTTGTGTCCATTCTGATTGTAGTATAGAAGGTGAAAAATTTTCATTCATAGTTGATCTTAATGAAAACGTAGATCTGGTTTAGTTCGTTTATGATTTATATCTGAAAATAGAGCATGATGAATGTGTTAAAATGATAAGGCAACAGACAGCTGCCAACCCAGCAACACATACTACTAAGGATGAGTAGAAGTGTATATTGCTTCACTTAAGCTACAAATGCTGTTGGCATTTAGCATGTAATCATCAATTTTCAATGGGAGGATGGAAAAAGTTTGAAGTCCAGGTTGCTGCTTGCTTTATCAAAATGTTAAAGACCTGGTTATTGTTTATTTTGATAAGTGAATACTAGAAGCTGGTTGGCTAGGTAATTTTATTTTTCTTAAAGGCCTAGATATTTATTCCCTGAGGTTTAGTTGGCTCTCAACATAGTGTTTATGAAACATGTAAGAGCTTATTCACAGAAAACAGACCAGAGTTTAGAGGTGTGAACTCTATGTATGTTGCCGAACAATTCTGTAAATTTTAAAAACCCCAAGGATGAAAAAGAGTAGCTCATTGTTTAAAATAAAAAAACCCAACCAAACAAACAAACTTACTGTTGAGTGACTGCTGAATTTTTACAGTGAACTTGAAATGACTTCAAAAGCATTTTTAATGTTTATGATTTATATGTGTTTTGAGAACTTGGGGAATAGTGGAGAAATACCTAAAAAATACAGTAGCCTAATTATATGCTTTAAATACTCTCTTAAAAGTAGGGGATAGGAAATTGGACTTACTGTGAGTTCCAGTGTAGTCTATTTTATGAGAACAAATGTGCCTTGAAGAAGAATTTGGTGGTAATTGAGGTAAAGGAAAAACAAAAACCAAAGCAAAGAGATCTGAGTTCAGATCATGATTCTAGGTTAATGTTTTACCTGACCCTAGAAAAGCTGTAGCAGAATAGAATGATGGAAAGAGCATCAGATTTTATCTTTTCAGGCCTATGTGATTTCCTCTCTCACCTTTATTTTTGTTGTCTGCAAAGTGGTGATACTATTGTATATTTTACAGGGATTATTGTGAGGATTAAATAAAATATATAAAGTGCTTAGGACAGTACCTGGTATTTTTCACAGATTCGGTAAATGGTATTCTATGCAGATGTTTACATGTCTTCTTTCTGTTTAACTATGGGTTTAACCTGGGGTCCATGGAATCTAGGGGATAATGGAGGTTCTCTGTTTAGAGATTGTCCTTAATTCTATGCAAAATTTTGTGGGTGTGCTTGTATCTGGAGAGGCTATGTTTAAAGCCCTTGATTACAAACAACACATACATGTTAAACTCTGTTCAATTTAACAGACAATTTATTTTTATTTTATAGTCTGGATAAACAATTTAATTGTAGATAATTTAATGGAACAATTAATGAGTTAGAAGCCAGATCTGTAAATGTAGGTCTGGTTGTGGTCAAAAATTGCAAAGACATTAATTTAAAAGTAGAAACATTTAGAGTAATCCATGTTTTTTTTTAATGTCAAGAGTAAAATGTATTTTCATAAAATTTTGTCAGTCCTGAATTGATGGTTGGTTGTTTGTACAAATCATATAAAATGAGACTATAAGAAAAATGAATCTTTCAACATTTCATTTGAAATGTATAATGTAAACTTATTTCCAAAAATTTTTTTTATTTACAGAACATTTTATCTTGCACGGTTTTAATATAAAAAGAAAGGCTTTTTTTTTCTTAAACTCTTTAAATTGGGATCCTAAGTCTTTGATTTTTAGATATTATGTTTAAGTATTTGCAATATATAAAGCCTGTAATGTTAAGCCTAATAATTTTGAGACTCAAATGTATACTAAATAATAAGGTGTTTTGAGTACTGTGGCTTTGTATTATCATTCGAAATCAGGAAGCTTGATGCTTCCAGCTTTGTTTTTTTATCAAGAGTGCTTTGTCTATTTGGTGTCTTTTGGAGTTCCATATGAATTTTAGGATTGTTTGTTCTATTTCTGTGAAAAGTGCTATTGGAATTTTGATAGACTGTACTGAATATATAGGTAACTTTTAGATAGTATGGGCATTTTTTAAAAAGATTTTATTTATTTATTTGACAGATACAGATCACAAGTAGGCAGAGAGGCAGGCAGAGAGAGAAGAGGAAGCAGGCTCCCTGCTGAGTAGAGAGCCCCATGGGGCTGGATCCCAAGACCCTGGAATCATGGCCTGAGCCAAGGCAGAGGCTTTAATCCACTGAGCCACCCAGGCGCCCGATAGTATGGACATTTTAAATAAATTACTTCTTCCAAACCATGAACTCAGGATATTCTTTCATTTATTTGTGTCGTTTTTAATTTCTTTCATCAAAGTCTCATAGCTTTCAGTGTATAGCTCTTTCAACTACTTAATTAAATTTATTCCTAAGTATTTTATTGTTTTTGATGCTATTGTAAATAGAATTGTTTTCTTTCTTTTTCAGATAATTCACTGTTAGAGTATAGATACACCACTGATTTCTGTATATTGATTTTTGTATCCTACAACTTTACTTGCATTTGTTGTTTATGTCTAACAGTTTTTAGTGGGCATTAGGGTTTTCCATCAGATAAGATTATTGCACCTACAAACAAACAATTCTAGTTTACCCTTTCTGATTCGGATGCTTTTTATTTCTTTTTCTTCCCTGATTGCTTTAGCTAGGACTTCCTACATAGAATAAATATAGAGAGAGTGAGCAACCTTGTCTTGTTCCTGATCTTGAAGGAAAAGCTTTCAGTCTTTCACCATTGAGTGTATTAGTGTGGGCTTGTCATATATGGCATTTACTATGAGGAAATATACTCCTTTTATACCCAGTTTGTTGAGAGTTTTTATCATGAATGATGCTGAATGACACTTTTTCTGCACATATTGAGATGATGTGCACATATTGAAATATCATGTGCTTTTTTATCTTCCATTCTTTTAACGTGGTATATCACATTTGTTGATTTGTACGTACTAAACCATCCTTGCATCTCAGGGATAAATCCTACTTGATCTTTTTAATGTGCTCTAGAATTCAGTTAGATAGTATTTTTTCATCTATATTCATTAAGAATATTGGCCTGTAACTCTCTTTTTTTTTGTAGTGTCTGACTCTCTGATAGGGTAATGCTGGCCTTGTAAAATGACTTTGCAAGTATTTCTTCCTTTCATTTATTTGGGAAGAGTTTGAGAAGGATTGCTGTTAATTCTTTAAATGTTTGGTAGAATTCACAAAGAAATCATCTGGTCCTGGACTTGTCTTTGTTGGGAGATTTTGATTACTGATTTAATTTCCTTAAAATTAATTGATCTGTTCAGGTTTTCTATTACTTCATGATTTAGTCTTAGTATGTTTTATGTTTTCAGGAGTTTATGCATTTCTTCTAAGTTATCCAATATGTTGATGTATAATTATTTATATTAGTCTTTTATGATCCTTTGTATTTCTGTGGTATCATTTGTAATGTCTCCTCTTTTGTTTCTGATTTTATTTATATGAGTTTTCTCTCTTTTTCTCTCAGTGAAGCTAGCTAAAATTTTGTCAATTTTATTTATTTTTTCCAAAATCAAGCTCTTTGTTTTATTGATATTTTTTGTTTCTTTGTTTTCCTGGTCTCTAATTTATTTCTCCTCTGATCTTCGTTATTTTCTTCCTTATGTTAAGTATGGTATGGTCTTAGTTTGTTCTTCCTTTTCTAGTTTGTTGAGGTCTAACATTAGGTTATTTAACTGAGATCTCTCTTTTTTCTTCATGTAGGTGTTTATTGCTATAACTTCCCTCTTAGAATTGCTTTTGTTGCATTCTGTAAGTTTTGATATATTGTGTTTCAATTTTGGCTTATTTCAAGATTTTTAAAAATTTCCCCTTTTAGTTCTTTTTTGACCTAGTGGTTGCTCAGGAGTGTAATGTTATTTCCACACATCTGTGAATTTTCCACTTTTCTTCCTATTACTGACTTCTAGGTTTATACCATTGTAGTTGGAAAACATACTTGGTATATTTCAATCTTCTTAAGTCTGCTAAGACTTGTTTTGTGACCTAACATGATGGTCTATCCTGAAGAATATTTTGTGTGTTCTTGAGAGAAATGTATATTCTGTTGCAGATATATAAAGTGTTCTGTACATGACTGTTAGGTCTATTTAGTCTAGAATGTGGTTTAAGTCCAATGTTTTCTTACTGATTTTATGTCTGGAATATTTATCTATTGTTGAAAGTGAGGTACTGAAGCCCCTATTATTATTGTATTGCCAGTTCTCACTTAAGATCTGTTAGTATTTGCTTATTATATGTAGGTGTTCTGATGTTGGGTGCATATATATTTATGATTATTTTATCCTTATGAATTGACACTTTATCATTATGTAATGACCTTCTTTGTCTCTTTTTGTAAACTTTGGTTTAAAGTCTATTTGTCTAATATAAGTATAGCTACCTCTGCTCTCTTTTTGTTTCTACTTGCTGATAATATTTTTTCATCCCTTCACTTTGAGTCTATATGTGTATAGTGAGTCTCTTGCAGGCAACCTATAGTTGGGTCTTTCTTTTGTTTTTCATTTTTTAAAATCCATTCAGCTACTCTGTATTTTGATTGGGTATTTAATCCATTTACATTTAAAGTGATTATTACAACTATTAATAATTAAGACGTATTAATGTTATTTCTTTTTTTTTCTGTTTTGTAGTTCCCGTGTTCCTTTCTTCCTCTCTTCATGTCTTTATTTCCAAATTGATGATTTTCGGTAATGCGATGCATTGATTCCCTTTTATCTTTTGTGTTTCTACTCTAAGAGTTTGCTTTTTGGTTACCATGAGGCTTATATAAAACATCTTTGTTTTTTATTGAAATTTGATTAGCCAACATAGAGTACATCATTAATTTCAGATGTAGGGTTCAGTAATTCATCAGTTGTGTATAACACCTAGTGCTTATCATATCATGTGCCCTCCCTAATGGCCATCCACTAGTTACCCTATCCCCCCCACCCACCATCCCTCTGGCAACCTTCAGTTTCCTCCCCACAGTTAAGAATCTCTCATGGTTTGTCTCCCTCTCTGATTTCTTCTCATTTTTTCCCCCTCACTTCCCCTATGATCCTCTGTGCTGTTTTTTATATTTCTCTCATGAGTGAAACCATAGGATAATTGTCTTTCTCTGATTGACTTATATCACTTGGCATAATATCCTCCAGTTCCTTCCATGTCAATGTAAATGTTAAGATTTCATCCTTTTTTTTTTTTTTAAGATTTTATTTATTTATTTGACAGACAGAGATCACAAGTAGGCAAGAGAGGCAGGCAGGGAGAGAGAGGAGGAAGCAGGCTCTCCGTGGAGCAGAGAGCCCGATGTGGGGCTCGATCCCAGGACCCTGGGATCATGACCCAAGCCGAAAGCAGAGGCTTTAACCCACTGAGCCACCCAGGAGCCCTGAGATTTCATCCTTTCTGATGGCTGAGTAATATTCCATTGTGTGTGTATACATATATATACATATATGTATGTATATATATCTCACATTTTCTTTATCCATTCATCTGTCAATAGACATCTCCACCCTTTCCAGTTTGGCTATTAGACATTGCTGTTATGAACATTGTGGTGCAAGTGCCCCTTCAGATCACTACATTTGTATCTGGGGTAAATACCTAGTAGAGCAATTGCTGGGTCATAGGTCAGCTCCATTTTTATCTTCTTGAGGAACTTCCATACTGTTTTCCAGAGTGGCTGCACCAGATTGCATTCCCACCAACAGTGTAAGAGTGTTCGCCTTTCTCTCCAGTCTCACCAGCATTTGTTGTTTCTGGTCTTATTAATTTTAGCCATTATGACTGGTGTCAGGTGGTATATAAAACATCTTATAACACTCTCTTCTATCCTGATAACCACTTAACTTTGATTACATACAAAGCTCTACCCTTATATTCCCATCTTCATGTTTTTGATGTTACAATTTACCTTTTTTTATTGGTATACATTAACAAATTATTGTAAGTATTGTAACTATATGTAACTATTGTTATTTAAATACTTTTGTCCTTTAATTTTCCTATTAGAATTAAGTGGTTAGCACACCATCATATTAGAGTATTCTGAATTTGGCTTAAATTTACCCTTACTATTGTGTTGTATATTTTCATATATTCTCATGTTCCTAATTAGTGTTGTTTCACTTCAGCCTGAAGACCTCCTTCTAGCATTTCTTGAAAGGCAGAATTAGTGGTGATAAACTCCCTGCACTTCTCTTTGTTTGGGAAAGGTTGTATATCTCCTCTGAAAGACTACTTTGTTGGGTGAAGTATTCTTGGTTTGTAGTTTTTTGGTTTTTGTCCTCTCCTAGTCCCCAGCACATTGATATACATCCTGCTATCTCCTGTCCTGTAAGGATTCTGCTGAGAAATCCACTGATAGCCTTATTGGGGGTTCCCTATATGAGACAATTATTTTTTTTTTGCTGCTTTCAAAATTCTATTCTTGCTTTGTTTACATAGTTTTATTTTAATGTATCTCAAAGAAGACTATCTTGGATTAAAATCTTGAGGTGATCTCTTAGTTTCATGAACTTTCATATGGAAATCCTTCCCCAGATTTGGGTAATTCTCATTTTTTCTTTTTATAAGCTTTCTGTTCCCTTCTCCCTCTCTTCTTCTGGGACTCTCATAATTCATAGACTGCTTCTCTTAATGTATCCCATAGCCCATGTAGGCTTTCTTTACCTCTGACTATATAATTTTAAAGGTTCTGTTTTCTGTTACACAGATTTTTCTTTTGCTTGTTCTTTCTGCTATCAGTGTTCTATATTGCATTTTTTCTTTTTGTTCACTGTATTTTTCAGCTCCAGAATTTCTGTTTGGATCCTTCTGTGATTTCTTTTTGTCAAACTTGTCATTTTGTTTGTGTATATTTTTCTGATTTCATTGAATTGTCTATCTGTGTTTTCTGGTAGCTCATTGAGCTTCCTTAAAACAGCTAATTTGAATCATTTATTGGGAAAAATCACAGAGTTCTATGTCTTTGGGGTTGTTGGGTGCTATAGAACTAAAACCACATGGGTCTATAGACAATTTCTCGAGTATACAGAGGTGTTTCTGGGACTATAGCTAGAACCATGGTTGGCCATTTAGCTGACTTGGTGTTGTCCTGTCCTCTCAAAATGACTCTTCTTGTTCTTGGACTGCACTAAGGTTTCACAATCTCCTACCTAGATTCGTTGACTCTTATAAAGACATTTTAGTCTGTGCATTGATGCCAAGTTATTGGTATCAAGGGGGGAGGATATAAACAAGGGATGTCTTATTTGGCTGTTGTGATGATGTCACTCAAATATTTGCAATTTAAAATGTATGAATTTGGTAATTAAACTTTTCTGCTAGTCTCTTTGGCTTATTTACTTAAAAAATGTAAATATTCAAGAGATAAAACATGAGATGATAACTAACTAAATTTTTCTTTTTAATTTTTACTAGAGGTATTTAATGATTTTTATTTCTCTAAATAATTTCCGAGATACTCATTTTTCTAAATAATTTCTGAGATACTCACGGGGTACTAAATGGGGAATTATTAGCTCAGAGAGATGATGTTGAAATTCATGGCAGGAATTCAACTGCAAACTGAAGTCACATCAAATTCCATAGGTTAATTTTACCTTAAGCTGAATAACTAATAATAGTCATCTGTGTCACAAAGTGCCATACTCCTGGCCATATTTTTATTTTGAATTTATCAAGATCTTATTATGTGACAAGTATTTTGCATTCATAAGCGTATTTAATCTTCATAATAATCACATATTATTTCCCATTTTATAAATGAGAAAATTAAAAGATACAGCATCTTCTGTTTTTCAGTATTATTAAGAAAATACTATGATCCAAGCACTATTTTTGCCTCAGAGGATAAAATAGTGAATAAATCAAACAGACAATATCCTGTTATCATGGAGCTTATATTAAATTGGGGGAGGAAGACAGGAAATAAATGAGTAAGTATAGCCTTAGGGCTATACAGACAATGTAAATAAAGCAGGGTAAGGATATAGATCTTGGGATTCCTTTGCATAGTATAATTGAGGAAGGTCTCTCTGCTTATGTGGCATTTCAACCTGAATGAAAAGAGCAAGACAGCCAAGATGGTATTTGAGGACAGAGTATTCTAGTAAGAGAGAACAAAATAAATTGGGGGGGGGGGGAAGTCCTGACATAGGAGTTTGCTTGGGATGTGAAGAACAGTCTGGTTGGAAAGGTGTGACTCTGGGTGAGAGTGGTAGGAAGCAAGTCCAAGAGAGGACAGAGCATTTATAAGTCACAGGAGTGGGTTAATTATATCATATCTCTGTAGGTGAAGATTCTGAATGGGATAATTCTGAATGGGGTGGAAGACACTGGAAGATTTTGAGCAGAGGAATGACATGTTCTGAATTACACTGGAAAAATAACACTCACTTTGTCCTTATTAGAACAAAGGTAGAAATATGTAGCCTGCTAAGAAGAATCTCAATAGTATGGCAAGAAACTAGGTTGATAATGTTGGATAATATGAAAAGTGGTTGGGTGCTAGGTTTATTTTAAATACAGAGAACAAGATAAGAATTAAGGAGACGTGGAGGAGACAAGATGGCGGGGAACTAGGAGGAGGCTCTGGTTCAACCTGTCCCCTAAAGTGAGCTGATTACCTACCAAGGAACTCCGATCACTCATGAAATCAGCCTGAGATCAGAATCTACACGTCAGAATCTCTATGGGGGCAGAAGACGCCAGTGGGCAGGTAAAGCCGAGCGGGAACGCTGGACTGGTATCGGAAGATAAACAAAAGGGGGAGGGAGCCAACAGAGGAGACGCATTGGGAAGTAATACCCCAATACGAGAGTCCCCTAAGACTGGGGACCAGCATTAACTTGAAGACTGATAAAAAGCACTCAAAAAGAGAAAAGATCGCGGGGGAAATTGTGGGAAGTGGAACAGTTAGGGACAGGGGCTTAAGTCCCCCATGGAGGACAGACACCCCTGGAGCTGAGCCAGAGAGAGTGCGGCGGAGAAACCAGGTCCCTGAGCCCTCCCTGAGCTGGGAGGAGACCTCCTAAGGGCGCTTGCTGTGTGGCAGGGGCTGGGACCCTCGCGGAGCAGAAACAGCCTTTTGCAGTCCCCACGCGTGTGCAGCACCATGCTAGCAGAGCCTGAGACGCGCTCCACCCCCTCCCCTGAGAGAGGCGCACGGGCGCCAGCCGGGCTTTCTAGGACCCAGAAAGTCTGAGCGCTCCCAGGTCGGGCCAGTGGGAAAATCTATGTGTGCCTTCCCTGTTTGGAAACTTTTTGGCAGTCTGGAGCTGCCCAGACAGCTGCCGCTTGTGGTTTTGAGTACAAGCAGGATGCACAGGTGTCCCCAGAGATCACGGCTGGGAACCTGCTCTGCAGCACCCAGAGGGGAACAGACTGGGGCTTCTCTCTGGGAGGGAGGTCTGGGTGCAGTTTGCTTTCCTTGAAACCTCCAAGAACCATCCGGAGCTGCCAAGGGGGGAGAGAAAACAAATGAACAGACATAAAAACCTCCAGAGAACAAAAGCCTGAAGGCCCTGTTTCCTCAGAGCCCACCCCCTTGGAGGGGGGCAGGAGGACTTAACTCAGGAAACACCGCCCGAAAACCCACGCGGCAGGCCCCTCCCCCAGAAAGCCAACCAGCCGAGAAGACAACAATCAATACTACTTCATAGATACGTTTAATTTTTAATTCGTTCCCACTATTCTGGTTCATTTTTTTAACTTTTTAAAATCTTTTTTATTTTTTTAAATAGATTTTTTTAGCATATTTACCATCACAATGAGATGTCCAGTACATCAAATTCCATAATAACCTTTTAACCTGAACTTTTTGATACATATACCCATGTTTTTCTTCTGCTTTTCTATTTTTTTATTCTTTTATTTTTTTAAATTTCACTTTAGTTTAGATCATTCTTTTCTTTACTTTTATTTGCTAATATTCATATAGAGTTAAAATTCAAG
>PISX010022901.1:0-30801 GCA_004024625.1 Mellivora capensis
AGGGTAATATTTAGATTGAGTTAAAACTGTAAATCCACTGTGTGAGTTGTATTGATATTGTTTTCTGTACCTACACGAGGATCGTGATAAACAGTTGATAATCTCAGGGTCTTCTCCCCCTCTGTGCAGAATCTAGACTACACTTATTTTTCTTACAGTTCATTTTTCTTCAGCAAAATAAATTTAGTTTGGTATTTGATTTTTTATTTATCGTGGCTTAGCTTTGTTTCTATTTTACTGTCCTTTCCAGTAAGGCTTTGTACAAAAGGGTTAAAAAAAACACTGGTGCATTCCAGATTACTTGCTTTTGAGATTAGCCAAAGGTTTTTTTTTTTTTTTTTTTTTTAATTTATTTGTCAGAGAGGGAGAGCGAGCGAGCACAGGCAGACAGAGCGGCAGGCCGAGGGAGAAGCAGGCTCCCTGCCGAGCAAGGAGCCCGATGTGGGACTCGATCCCAGGACGCTGGGATCATGACCTGAGCCGAAGGCAGCTGCTTAACCAACTGAGCCACCCAGGCATCCCTAGCCAAAGGTTTTTATACTGTTCCTTTAAAGAAGTTTATCATGATCATGGTTGATCCATTTGAATATTAAAGTAGAATTTTACATAGCCTAAAATGAATATGGATGGATACTTGTAAAATGTCTTGAGCATTATTAGTCACCAGGTTACTTAAACACATTGTGCTAAATAAAAGCTGCCTGGAACCGTAAGGGAATTTTCAATTAAAGCTCCTATTCTTTGAGCTCCTCATAAACTGGTGAGGCTGGTGCTCTCAACCCTGGACCACAGCAGAGGGAAGGGGGTCTAGACTAGTTAGGTAACAAACGTGCCCAAGATCACCCGGCTCCAGGCCAGTAAACTACCTGACTAAAAGGTCCTCAATTCTGTACCATTTGTTTAAACAAACATGTAACTCTTGGATTCCTCTGTAAGGCGAATGTGGCTAGACACAGCACTGTTTCTAGGACTATCTTGGCATTTTGAAACTTTTTTTCACGTTGTCTTTTCTACTTTACAGTTCTTAAATCTTTTTTTTTTTAAGATTTTATTTATTTGACAGAGATCACAAGTAGGCAGAGAGGCAGGCAGGGTGGGGGGGGGAAGGGAGCAGGCTCCCCGCCGAGCAGAGAGCCCAATGCAGGGCTCGATCCCAGGACCCCGAGATCATGACCTGAGCTGAAGGCAGAGGCTTAACCCACTGAGCCACCCAGACGCCCTTACTTTACAGTTCTTAAAGTAAAAATCAAATAGCCACTATACTGAGTCCTGCCCAGTCCTGTGCTCTCTCCGAGAGGTAGCATTGCCCAGCGGCTGAGCGCACAGACTTTGAGCTTGGACTGCCTGCGTTTTCAGTCCCGGCTTTCCCCCTTCCCAGCTGTGTGAACTAACTTCTCTGTGCCTTAGCCTCATTTGTGAATGGGGAGAATAAATTTATCTACCTCAAAAGGTGTTGTGAGGAATAAAGGAGTTGGTATCCAGTGTATAAGAGAATGGAGCATCACAGAGTAAGCGCCGTATGTGTCTGCTAGTTATTCTGTACTGCAAGCTTGTACTTTAAAATCTTGGGTGAGCACTACAAGGTGGTGGTCTTAAGTTTGTTCGAGTGCTCCTAGCCCTTAAATTCCTTCAGCTGGCATTTATTATGCCAGGTTGACCTAGAAAACTGAGAATATGGCACTATGTAATGTAAATTGGCGATGTGATTATAAAGTGCTAAAAACCTCAGCAGAATGTGTCCAGGCGTGTTTTGAGTTCCCACCTTGGGTTATAAGCTAGACTGTTAAGATGAGGTCTTTGGTGTCAGTGAACATATAGTTACATTCGATTATATGATTTGTAATAATGAAGTGTAACTAATTTTTAGAGCTGCAAATAAAAAATGAAGTCTCTGGGTTCTTGTATTGTTGTAGTTATGAGGTGATATTCAACCAATGATCTGCAACCTCTATTGGTCTCTATAGTGATTTTATATTCATTGGCATTTAGGTAGTAGTACTCATAGGAGAGGGGCAAAATGGGATCCGCATATTTTTACTTTGGTCATATGGAGTCTGTGGAATGTGTTTCATCAAAAGCTGGGAGTAGCTGCTGAGCTAGAAAAAAGGGATCAGTGCAGCCTGGCGATACTGCATGTCATTTAGTTTAATGGATCTGCAAACTTGTAGAGATGCCACTTAAACTCGTTTTAAGTGCCATCTCTCCCTTTACCTCCTTAATCTATAAAATGCCAGCATACTGCAAAATGCTGGAGAAAATCTGTTAATAGGACTGTGTGAAACACGGAACTATGCAAAAATGTAACCCACTGATGGACTTGAAGGAAATCAAACAACTCCCAGAACACACGTATGCTTTTGCCATTTAATTATTTTCTTTCAGGTCCTAATTTTCCCACTTTTACATTTGTCATTGTATTCACACCAGCATTCTTAAGTGATATGTCTTTTGAGATAAATAAGGGGCTGATTTTTTGATGTTTTTATGACCCTGCAGGTTACGGTCATCTAGTGTGGTCAGTGTGCCACGGGCACCTGGTAGTGGGTGGAGTGTTCTGTGTCCGTTAGATCCCGTCGGCCGGTGGTGCTCTGCAGTTCTTCTATATTCTTGCTTACTTTCTGTACGCGCATTCTGCTACTGAGAGAGGAGGGGGAGAGTCTCCAACCAGAACTCTGCATTTGTCTCCTTGGTTTTTTCTTTGTATACATTGAAGCTGTTTTTAGGCACATACACTTTTAGCCTTGTGTCTTCTTCATGAACTGGGCCTTTTATCATTAGAAATTCGTGTGCTATTAATATAATCATTCCAGCTTTAAGATAATTAGGTATCTTTTCCCATCCCTTACTTTTAACCTACCTGCGCCATTGGCAGTGAGTTTTTTAGAGACTTCATATGGGAGGGTTGTTTTTGCTCATGTGTTTTAACCGTTTTTGACCATTTTCACTTAACGTAATTATTGGCGTTGGGATTTAGTCCTACCATATCTCTCCTCTTTTTTAGCACTGTTTTTTGTTCTCTGCTTCCCCTTCGCTGCACTGTTTTAGGTTACAGGAGCATTTTTCAGTACTCCACTCTGTGTAGGGGTTTTAGTGGTTGCTCTAGAACGCAAGGTTTTTAATTTTTAAGTATCTAAGAGTGAGCTTTTTCTTTTTTCAATGACTATCTTCTCACCTCTTGCCAGCTTCTCATATAAATATTGTAAATGCTCTCCTTTAGGTAGCTCCGCTTCTGGTGTTGAGGGAATTTCAAAATCTGAGGAGCTCTGGGAGTCTGCAGTGGTGCTAAGATTTAGCGACCTTTTCTCCTGAGGTATGTGTATCCCACTGCTTAGAGCAGTCGGTTCTCCAGCACTGGGAACGGTCTTTATGTCTTGATCTCTGTGTTTCAAGTCAGAGTGAGTTTCCTTTGGACAGAGTACACTTTGTTCCATCTGAGAGGCAGGAATATGCTCTTTGATTCTTGGTCTGTAGCTACCTTTGTTTAAGGAGGTAATATCCCCACTCTTTCTCTCTTGGGATGATAACAAGACAGTATCAGATTGGCTGTCCCAGCCTTGACTCCCTTGTTCAGATATGTGTGTTGACTGAGAAGAATTCTGGGAAGAGATGTGAGTTGATTCCCCATCAGAGTCACTAAAAAGCTTTGGTGACTGAGAGCCCCCTGCTTCTGTGGAAGAAGAGGGGTTTTCCAAACCGTCATCTGTGATTTCATCATTTCTTTGAAAGAATACTTCCCACTGTGGTACTTCTACATCAGCCTTTGGCTGCTGGTGGGTAACGGCACCCAGGTCTTCTTGAGACAAAGCTGGAGTCTGTAATTCTTCTTCACTCTCACTGTTAGATTCTTCACAATCTACAAAGTTTGCCCAAGGAGAGGTTTGCATACTCTCTGCTTTGAGGTAGCCCGTGCTTTGCCTCTGTTGTTCAGGCTGGGGTTGTGCTGCGGTCATTACAAATACCTCAGGGTGAAGAGTTAGCTGGTATGGAGCCTTGTGCCTTAGCGGTAATGGCACAGGGTCATCAAAGAGGTCATCTTCCTCCTCTGCGGAAAAACATAGGCGAGATATGGGAAACACAGAATGCAAAGGGAGCCAATTTGTGGCATTTAGCTATGTTTTCATTTGGTGGAACTGCAAATAATAGTTCACTCTTCTAAGAAAAAGGCCCTTTAGGATATTTTGAATAATTTAATGACTGCCTATCAACTCATGCCAGATTTTGAGTTGAGAATGTAGATTCTCCATTCCCCAAATAGGTCATAATGCCTACACCATTGGTTTTCAAACCTGGCTGTTCATTAGTCTCACTTGGAAAGCTTTTTAATTTTTTATTCATTTATTTACTAATCTATAGCCAACATGGGGCTCAGATTCATGACCCTGAGATCAAGAATTGCATGTCGCTCTGACTGAGCCAGTTAGGAGCCCCTGGAAATCCTTTTTAAAAAAATACAGCTTTCTGTATATCCTTCTAGACCTACTGAATCCCTGAAGGTGGGACCCAATATTTTGATTTGTGCTTTAAGTTCTGTTCAACAGCCAGATTTGCAGACTGTATGCTCTGGCATGGACAGTAGTCTCATGAGCATTTAATTTACTTGGCAAATAGCGGATACTCAGTGAATTGGCTGAATTCATTTTGTTCTGTGAACATTTTGATATCCATTTTGTGCATCTTATGGGCTAAAATGTGTCCTCCAAAGTTCCTAATTTGGAGCCCTAGCAACAATGTCATGTATATAGAGATGGGACCCATAAGATGGGATTAGTGTCTTCGTAAGAAGAGGAAGACAGATCTCTCACTTTCCTTCTTTATGAATGGATGGCGTGTGGAAAGGCCAGGTGAGCACACATGGAGAAGGAGGCAGTCTACAACAAGGAAATGTTCTTCTCCAAGAATCAAATCTGCTGGCACCTTGACCTCGGACATCCCAGCCTCCGAAACTGTGAGAATATGTTGCTAAGTATCCAGTCTCTGGTATCTGTCACAGCAGCCTGAGCCACCAAGTGTACGAGGCTATGATAGATACCAAGGGGGACAAATGTGCCAAATGGGGCTCGCTTTGAAGTGGCACGAACTGGAAACCAAGGATTTTACTGTTGTTTTTTTTGTTTTTGTTTTTGTTTTTAAGCATGTTACATTAGCAATATAATGAACCAGTCCCCTTAAATTCTTAAAAGGAGGAAACCTTACTTGGAGAATGAAATTCTCATAAATTGAGTAGGCATGTAATTGGGGGTTGGTATACACAAATACTTTCCCACCTTCTAATGATACCTTATCTAAGAAGAAAATTAAATGCTCGTGAGACTACTGTCCATGCCAACTTCATTGTTCTAGTGTTACCTTACTACCTTATAACTACTTACTTTAAAAGATAAAGAGTTAAAAGCTGCTTTTAAAAACTGGACCACAGAGGTCAGGTTGCTCCCATTCTACCAATGAGGAGACCTGCCTAGAGAGGTGTGACAAGACTCTGGGTCAAGACCCAATCAGTGTGATTCCTGGCTCTGCCTAATCCTTAAGCAATGATTTATCTCCTTTTCTGAAGGACTTAAGGTGGCTGAGATATCTAGTGACTATATTTGGAATCATTTTCAGCTCCAAGGTATAGCTTTATTTCAAAACACGGATTATAAATTTTTTGCCATAGTTACATTTTAGGAATATTTCTATATCTCTGAGCTGAACAGTTTCATATTCTTAGATTAGTGACTATACCACTATCACGGTATGATGTTTCAACTGTAAAAATCTGGCAAAACATTTTTCACACTAATTCTTCTAACTTTTCTGTATGTATGTATCTAAAAAACAGTATGCTTCTGATACTATGAATTCTCTTATGATGATACAAAAATTTTAAATTTCTCTATATGAAAATGGAGGCATCTAACAGAAAATAAGTGATAAGCTGATAAGGACAGATATTACAATTTAGATACTTTCCACTGTCATGTCTGTATAACCATACTGGGCAACAAATGAAACACCTTAATTTCTACAGTTTAACCCAATAATGAGAGGTATGAGACAGACTTAAAGTGACGTTAAATGTACAAAAATGAATTATACCATTATATAGCCATAATGCAACATATGCAGCTATTTTTTTTGAACACAAAAAGGTTAACTGCTTTTCAGCTTGTATGCACCTCTACACTTGTACAGCTATTAGTAAACAGCCCTTGCCACAAGCCCGCAAGTGTCCTTCCTTCCCCGCTCCCTGCCCTGGTCCCTACTTAAGGACTGCTGTCCACCTCTCCACAATCCCAGCTGGAAGTCTTATACAACTGAAGAGCTTCAGGACCCTGTTCTTGCACTATGGTTTCTACTATTCTTGGTGGTGCCTAAATGTTTTTTTTTTTTAAACATTTTTAATGCCTCTAAGTTCTGGATATTTATATAAATGAATGGGGAGAAGGAAATACATTAAAATGCTATTCAAAATAATTTAGAGTTGTGGCATTCTATAGAACTATTTTCTCAATTAACTATAATAATTTATAATAGCTATTAAGGGGGCACCTGGGTGGCTCAGTGGGTTAAAGCCTCTCCCTTCGGCTCAGATCATGATCTCTGGGTTCTGAGATCAAGCCCCACATCGGGCTCCCTGCTCAGCGGGGAGCCTGCTTTCCTCTCTCTCTGCCTTTCTGCCTACTTGTGATCTCTGTCAAAATCTTTTTAAAAAATAAATATTAAAATATCAGAGCAAAAAGAGCTTTAATGAAATACTTTTCAAAAGAGGTCTATGAGAGTGACTCCTCAACTTGCCCCTCAGAAAAATCAGTTGCTCTTGAGATTTGTCCAGTACCATATGGGTACTAACACCGATTTGCTTCAACAGAACATATTTAACAGACAAGAAACTGAAAAACCGCCCCACATAATAGTAGAAATCACCACAGACTTTTTTTTTTTAAACTTTTATTTATTTGAGAGAGTGAGAGAGAGCATGAGAGGCGAGAAGGTCAGAGGGAGAAGCAGACTCCCCGTGGAGCTGGATGTGGGACTCGATCCTGTGACTCTAGGATCATGACCTGAGCCGAAGGCATTCGCCCAACCAACTGAGCCACCCAGGCGCCCCAAGAAATCACAGACTTTTAAAAACCCCACACACAGGACAATTATAAAGTCAGTGACATAGACTAAAGCAAACATTCCTATGGCTTACAAAGCACATCTAACCCACTTTTGTCTGATACCAGAGGACTGCTGAAAGATCTATACCTATTCAAAGAAAAACTATAAAAATTGCTATATTGATAAGGAATAAAAACGCTAAGGAATCAACAAGGAACAAAGTCAAAGCTAACAAAAAGAAGCAATAAAATGGCAAAACAAATGTCAATCTGAAAACTCAAAACTTTTGGCCCAGGGCGCCTGGGTTGCTCGGCTGGGCAGCTGCCTTCGGCTCAGGTCAAGATCCCGGAGTACCAGGATTGAGTCCCGCTTCGGGCTCCCAGCTCCACGGGGAGTCTGCTTCTCCTCTCTCATGCTTTCACTGTCTCTCTCTCAAATACATAAAAAAACCAGTGACCCAATCAAAAAACCACAAAGACAAAAATAAGTGGCATGGGGTAGATGTTTAAAAGGTACAAAATGTTAAGATTTCTGCTTCCAGCCAAGAGTAACAGGGACTACATTTAACTTCTCACCTGAAACTAAGAAACCAGACAAAATATACCAAAGGCTCTCAAATCAGACATCAGGCAATGAAGGACAAGGACACTTGAGACAGAAACAAATGAAGGGAGCCCTAAGACTGCCCCAGTTAACCTGGTGACCGTTTCTAGGCAGGATGGGGACATCCAGGTAGAGCTCACGAGCATCATGTAGTCGAGAAGGTGTGACTGCGAGTCAAGAAGCCAAGATGGTGGGGCACCTGGGTGGCTCAGTGGGTTAAAGCCTCTGCCTTCAGCTCAGGTCATGATCCCAGGGTCCTGGGATCGAGCCCCGCATCGGGCTCTCTGTTCGGCGGGAGACCTGCTTCCTCCTCTCTCTCTGCCTGCCTCTCTGCCTACTTATGATCTCTCTCTCTCTCTCTGTCAAATAAATAAATAAAATATTTTTTTAAAAAAGCCAAGGTGGCAGGAGTCTACAGGGCAGAGGCCTGGAGAGAGGGCCCCCTCTAGTGCTCAGCAAACTGATCAGTGCATGCTTGTGAGCTAACTACCTGAGGCCAAGGAAAACTTACTCCAAAGAACTGAAAGAAACAGTGCCCAGAATGCACACAGTGCTAGGAACATGCCTGTTCCCAACAGCCAGAGTGGAACCCCTCATAATTCACAGGCAGCTGAAGGGGCACTAAAAGGGGCCTTAGTAGTGGGAGAGTTAATTCTAGACCAAATGCCGCCCTGCTCCTGCCTAACAAGATGAAAAACAAAACACAAAAGGATCACACTGTAGCCAAGCCGCTTAACCACATGCCAGAACAAAGTGCATGAATATTCTCAGAAATCCAAAATTAGAACCTAACAAGGTAAACTGAAATGATCCAGAAAACATGGGAATAAATCTTTGTGATCTTGGATTAAGCAACAGTTGATTACGACACCAAAAGCACATGAAGTAAAACACAAGTTAGATAGATTGGACTTAATCAAAATTCAAAATTTCACACTACAAGAGACACCATCAAGAAAGAGAAAGACAAACTGTAGACTGAAAGAAAATATCTGCAAACCATATCTAATAAAGGACTTATACCCGAGTCTATAAAGAACTTACAATGTAGTAAGATCAATAATCTAATTTAAAAATGGGCAAAAGACTGAAAAAGACATTTCAGCAAAGAACATAAGTGGCCAATAAGCACATGAATTAAGCTCAATATAAATAGTGAAATAAAACTATAATGAAATACCTCTTTATACCCAATAGAATGGCTACACTCAAAAAGTGTGAGCTACAATGAGGAGAAAACTGGAATCCTCAGCTACTGGGAATGAAAATGTGTTCAGTTTAGAAAACAGTCTCTCAGTTTGGTAAAATGTAAATGTCAAAACACAGATTAACTATGTATGTTCTGGAATAAATGTGCCCTCCTCCCAATCCACACGTTGAAGCCCTAACCCCTAGTGGGCCGTATTCGGAAATGGAGCCTCAAAGGAAGTGATGAAGTCAGGACAGCACCCTGATCAAACAGGATGAGTGCCCTTATAAGAGACATCGGCCCTCTCCCCCTACAGCCCTCTGCCCCCAGCACATGCCCAGGAAAGGGCATGTCAGCACCCACTGATAGGACAGCCACCTGCCTACAAGCCCAGCGAAGAGGCCTCAGAATGAAACTTACTTTGCCAGCACCTTGATCTTGGGACTTCCAGCCTCCTGAATTACGAGAAATGCCTGTTATTTAACCACCCAGTCTGTGGTATTTTGTTGTGGCAACTCAGGGAGACTAAGACAGTCACCCCCACCATCATCTGGAAATGCTATTCCTGTGTTATTTACCCCAAATAAGTCCTATGTCCTATGTCCACACAAAGACATGTCTGCAAATATTCAAAGCAGCATAATTCATAACTAAAAAGCAGAAACAACCCAAATGTCCATCAACTGATGAATGGATACATAAAATGTGGCAGTATAAAGGAGTAAATACTGATACAACACAGATGAACTCTGAAAAGGTGATGCTAAGAAGCCAGGCACAAAAGACCAAATGTTGTATAGTCCCATTAACATGAAACGTCCAGCAGAGACAGATCTATAGGGTTAGTGGTTGCCTACAACTGGAGGGGCTCATGGGGACTGACTCGAAATGGGCATGGCGTGGAATAACAGAAATGCTCTGAAATCACACAGTGGCAAATGGCTGCGTGTGTGATAGTAACAACCATGGAAGTTGTTCACCCTAAAAAGGGTGAAATTTATGGCATATAAATTATACTGCAATAATGCTTTTAAAAAACTGACAGTTTAAAGCAAAAAAAATATTGTGGGGTTTATAACAAGTAAAATGGCCAAAAATGCAGACTGTGAGGGGGGAAATGGAGCCATACTGTCATTCAGTTTCTTCTACTGTGCTAGAGCATTCCTGGAATAATATGTATCTTTTCACTCTGATAGGTTAAAGATGTATACTGTGAGCCACTAAAATAAAGAATTACAGCCAATAAACCAACAAGAGATTAATGTAATCTATCTATTCTTCCCTAATTGAAAAAATTTACCACAATTCCAATCCAACTCCCTCCGGTGGACATTTTGTACAAATGGCAAGATGACTCTAAATACAAAGGACCTGGATAGCCAAAACAACTTTGAGATTGTATCACTAACTTCAAAATTTATAAACGTACAATAATCAAGACAGGGCAGTAGGGATGTCAAGACAGAGATCACAGAACATTAAAAAAAAAATTCCGGAAGTAGATCCCCACATATATTGTCAATTGATTTTCAACAAAAGTGTAAAGATTCAGTAGAAAAAAGAGAACTCTTTTCAACAAATGGTCCCAAGAGCACCTGGATGTCCATATGCAGGAGAAACACACACACACACACACACACACACACACACACACAACACAACACTGGACCTCTAGTTTGTACCATACACCAAAAATAACTAGGAAATGGATCATAGACCTAAATGTAAATCCTAAAACGACAAAAATTTCTATCAGAAAATGAAGAGAAAATCTTTGTGACCTTGAGTCAGGCAAAGAGTTCTTAGTTATACTATCAATAAATAAATGAACATTAGTAAATATAGCATCAAAATTTAAAATTTCTGCACTTCAAAAGACTCTGCTAAGAGACTGCAAAGATGAGTCACAAACTGGAAGGTTTTTCAAAGCATGCAAATGATAAAGAATTTATATCCAGAAACTCGGAAAGTTAATAAAAAAAAAGTAACAAAATAATTTAAAAAATGGGTAAAGATTTGAACACTTCACCAATGAAAATATATGGACACCAATAAGAACATTAAAAGATGCTCAGTCTCACTAGCATTAGAAAAATACAAATTAAAACCATGAGATACCACTGCACACTCATTAGGATAGCTAAAAATACTGGCAATAAAGTAGAGCAAGAGAACTGGCAAGAAAGCAAAATGGTCCAACCACTCTGGAAAAGAATTTGGCAATTTCTGAAAGACACAGCTACCTTATGTCCACTCTTAGTATGAAAGCATACATCCATACAAAGATTTGTACATGAATCTTTACAGCTTTATTTGTAATAACCAAAAACTGGAGACAACCCAAATGTACAACAGGAATGGATCAGTAAATTGTATATCCATGCAGCGGAATACTATTCAATAAAAAAGAATGAACTATTGGTACCTGCAAGAGTATCAATAAATTTCAAAATAAATATGCCAAGTAAAATAAGCCATATTTGTATGTGATTATTTTAGAAAATTTTAATTTATCGGATAGCAGATCAGTGGTTGCCACAGCAACACAGCAAGACAAGAGGAGGCAAGAGGGGCAGCTGGGAGGAATTACAAAGTGGCAAAAGGAGACTTGAGGGTAATGGATATTTTCATTATCTTAGTTATGGTGAAGGCTTCTCAAGTATATGCATATGTAAAAGTCTATCAAATTGGAGACTTTACATGTGCAATTTATTGTGTATCAATTATACCTTGGTAAAGCTTTCTTTAAAAACCCTACAATTAAGTTTGTAGATACGAAGGATTAGAAAATGTAGTACATGATAGCTATAACATCCAAAAATACAACTATTTTCCTAGAATCAGTCCTGGAATTTGCATCTTAAGGTTTTCTATTTGATTCTAAGTGAAAAGCAGAAATGGAGATGGGAAAGACAGGCTTGGATTAGAATTCAAGATCTGTAAAGAACTTCTCAAACTCAACACCCAAAAAACAGATAAATCAAAAAATGGGCAGAAGACATAAGCTGACACATGAAAAAGTATTCATCATTAGCCATCAGGGAAATTCCAATCAAAACCACATTGAGATACCATCTTACGCCAATTAGAATGGCAAAAATTAACAAAGCAGGAAACAATAAATGTTGGAAAGAATGTGGAGAAAGGGGAACCCTCTTACACTGTTGGTGGGAATGCAAGTTGATGCAGCCACTTTGGAAAACAGTGTGGAAGTTCCTCAAAAAATTAAAAACAGAGCTTCCCTATGACCTGGCAATTGCACTACTGGGTATTTACCCCAACGATACAGATGTAGTGAAAAGAAGGGCCATCTGTACCTCAATGTTCATAGCAGCAATGGCCACAGTCACCAAACTGTGGAAAGAGCCAAGATGGCCGTCAACAGATAAAGAAAATATGGTCCATATACACAATGGAGTATTATACCTCCATCAGAAAGGATGAATACCCAACTTTTGCATCAACTTGGATGGGGCTGGAGGAGATTATGCTGAGTAAAGTAAGTCAGAGAAAGTCAATTATTTTATGGTTTCACTTATTTGTGGAACATAAGGAATAGCATGGAGAACATTAGGAGAAGGGAAAAATTACGGGGGAGATTGGAGCAGGAGACGAACCATGAGAAATTATGGACTCCAGGAAACAAACAGAAGGTTTTAGAAGGGAGGGGGGTGGGGGGGATGGGTACTAAGGAGGGCATGGATTGCAAGGAGCACTGGGTGTTACACGCAAACAGTGAATCATGGAACACTACATCAAAAACAACATACTGTATGATGATAACATAACACAAGAAAGAAAGAAAAAAAAAAGAATCCCAGCCCCATCACTTACTTCTGACTAGACCTTGGGGGATTTATTTCACTCTCTAAACTTCGTTTTCCTCAATAGTAAAACTGGGATGATAGCCCTTGGAGTTCTGGAGTTTAGCTGTAATGTATGTAAAGGACCTAACACAACACCTGCCATATAGAGCAGGGGTTCAATAAATGCTATCATTATTACCTACTCTTTTTGGGTCATGTATTAGCTCCATGGTACAGTAACAGACCCTCCTCCAAAGCAATTTAACTTCAGAATCCTAACTACGCAATCTGGCTGCTGTGAAGGAGCAGAGCTTTGATAGGAATCTGAAGCTCTGATTTCTTCCTCAGAGGTTACCTCACTTGAGGAAAACTCAAGTAGCAATGAAAAAATGCAGGAAAGTACAGAGAAAATCCATTAGTAGAAGCACTGCTGATCAGTCTGGTTGGAAATGATACAATGACAAGCAAAGTTCCCATTACCAGCATTTACTAGTATCTTGGAGGAAATGTCCAAGATTAACAGCACAACCTCTCCTTATGGCCTACACAAACCATCGGGCCTACTTCCAGAAAGCTGAGAACACCATTCAATACAGGCACGGTTCTAAGGTCACTTGTTTTAAGCCTGTGAAAGAGATTGGACTCCTGGCTTCACAGGCTGCAAAAGGAAGGAAAAGCACTTCCTGAGGGCATGGTGACATGTCTGAATGACAGTGGGTCCCAGGCCCACCTCTGCCCAATGAAGCTTTCACCAGACCAGAATAGCCTGGAAAAAAGTTTTGCGTGGAAACCCACACCTCTGAACCCAGGGCCCATTTTCTTACCTGAGTCGAGGTGAGTTTTTCTAGTTCTCTTCAATTTTCCAAGTGGTTTATACTTTGGCTCCGTACTTTGGGAAGATCGGCATAAAGGCTTTAAACTGAAACAAATATGAATTTTTTTCTTCCTGTGGGGAAAGCTGCTAGAACATAAGCATCATTTACAGAGATGCTAAAAACTTGGCCACGGGGAAAATCATATAACCACTTTTAAAAACTGAAAAGCCATGTTTAATAATGAAAAAACCACTTCACTGTAATAAAGTGGTAAATAAAAGCACTTAAATACAACCCATCACACAGCTAACTGTAGGACTGAGCGAAGGCTAACCGCTGTATTTGGTCTTGCACTGCGGAAAAGCAGGTCCCTGTTCCATAAGACTATTAGGTAATACAGTGACACCTGGCATTCACGGAATACAGGACAGCTGGCTGCTTACTCTTCCCTGTTTAATGGGGTTCGTAAGAATCTCACAAATTTGATCTCCTCATTCTAGAGGCAGAAAGCTAAGGCACAGTGATGATAAAATACGAAAGAGCACGGAAATGACTTATTTCCTTTCTTGAGGGCCTCACTGCCCACTGCTTCCTTGTGTCAGATTCCCAGAAGCCTTTAGGATTACTGTAACATACCATTTGAAGAAAGCCATCAGGCTCCCAACCAGAAAAGTACTGACAGCCATGTCCATCCTACTTACATCCTGGCCCTTGTCCTTAGGCCCAAACCTAGTCTCAGAATCCATCCTGTTCAACAACGGAAGTTCCACAAGGAGCAACTACTCACATTTCTACAACTTTGTCCATACTGGTGCCTATTGGAATGACATTTGGATATATGTTCACAGGACAGATGTAGCTCAAGAAATCTTTAATCTAGAAGAAGGAAAATAGAATGGATCAGTTATCTCTATGCTGAAAAATCTGGGTGTTAAAGAAGCAACAAAAGGGAAGGCAGGAGAAAGAGCAGCAGGAATTTCTTATGGTGCGGTTCTCAATACTAGCCGCATGGGGGACACCCGGGGACCTCTTCGGAAAGAAGCAGCCAACACTCAGGCCCACCCCTCAAAATCCTCTTGCTACTGAACTATAGTGGGACTAGGAATCAGGATATTGAAATGTCCTTCAGGTGATTCTGTTCCACAATAAGGACTAGGAATTACTGATTAATGGAATTCAAAGATTCTATTTTTTTAAAGATTTTATTTATATATTTGACAGAGCTAGAGAGCACAAGCAGTGGGGAAGGGCATAGGGAGAGGAAGAAACAGGCCCCCTGCTGAGCAGAAGCCCACTGTCGGGCTCAATCCCAGAACCCTGGGATCATGACCTGAGCCAAAGACAGATGCTTAACTGACAGAGCCACCCAGGCGCCCCCTATATTCCTTTAAATGACATTAGTTTCCTTGTCGAATAAAGTCACCCACAATTAACTAATTCCCTTCAAGTAAATTAGAATTAAGCTGAATACTTAATACACACAAGGAAACAAGGTCTTAGAGTTGATTTCTTTTCTCCAACAAATAAGGAAATTACATCTTCTAGGTTTATTCTAATCTAGAGGAAAATTAAATGCAAAAATTTCATGAATACCTTGATTTTGCGCAAAACTTAGAACGCTAACCAGAGGAACTCTGTCACTATTCCTCAAAACATCTCTACAACACGGACAAGTTTCAGCGTTGTCACTCATTGGTGAGCAGGTGACCTTGGTCAAGTTACCTGAAGTCTCTTAAGTTACTAGATTCTTCATCTAAAAGTATAAAGGAGATAATGCATCTGAAGTGTTTGGCCTGGCACCTGGCATATGTTTTTTGTTTTTTGTTTAAGATTTATTTATTTATTTATTTGACAGAGATCACAAGTAGGCAGAGAGGCAGGCAGGGAGAGAGGAGGAAGCAGGCTCCCCGCTGAGCAGAGAGCCCGATGCAGGGCTCGATCCCAGGACCCTGGGATCACGACCTGAGCCGAAGGCAGAGGCTTTAACCCACTGAGCCACCCAGGCGCCCCTGGCATATGTTTAACATTCAATGAAATTATCCACCGCAGAGATGACAATGACAACACCAAGGTTTTTAATCTCTTCTACAAGTGGGAAAACTGAGCTCTGAGTAATTATTAGAACCCAACTTTACCAAATCAAAAGAGGTAGGGGACGCCTGGGTGGCTCAGTTGGTTAAGCGGCTGCCTTCGGCTCAGGTCATGATCCCGGCGTCCTGGGATCGAGTCCCACATCGGGCTCTTTGCTCGGCAGGGACCCTGCTTCTCCCTCTGCCTCTGCCTGCCACTCTGTCTGCCTGTGCTCGCTCGCTCTCTCTCCCCCTCTCTCTGACAAATAAATAAATTTTTAAAAATTAAAAAAAAAAAAAAAAGAGGTAGGAACCCAAGGATTAACAGTAATTCTGTATTAAAGTGGCAACCTTACTTAAAACAGGAGAAAAAAACAATAAGACACATTCATTCTTCAGGTATTTTTCATAAATTCTTTTGTATTTTCAGAGCAGGCGTGCAATCAGAAACTCTCACCTGTCCACAACCTACATGATTTGCATAATTAATTCAAAGTTGAGGCAGGCAGAAATCTGAGGCTTTTCAAGAGAATAAGGATAAAGAAAGCAAGGTCAACCTATACCAAAATGATTCACTTCTACTTGGAAATGAAGTGGCCACAGGAGACAAGAGACACCCACTAGATGGGCATCCTCTGTCCCTTGTACAAGCTGATGTCCTTACGTCAGATGCCTGCCTTAAAACAACTCATGAACACCAGCTATCTTCATTACCCACAGGGGTCATGTTCCTTGAGGTCACTGGGAATGGTAAATTAGCAAACACTGAATCACTACTCCTAAGGGGAAGAGATTCCTGTAAGCCTCTAGTCACTGCATTTTTGTCAACCTATCAATGCATCACACTCTGTTTTGTGTGTGTTCCTGTTTAAAGACACCAATTCAGGGGCACCTGGGTGGCTCAGTTGGTTAAGCAACTGCTTTTGGCTCAGGTCATGATCCCGGAGTCCCCGGATGGAGTCCCGCATCGGGCTCCCAGCTCCACAGGGAGTCTGCTTCTCCTTTCTCCCCTCTCATGCTCTCTCTCACTCTCTCAAATGAATAAATAAAATATTTTTTAAAAGTAATAAAAAATAAAGATACCAATTCAGGGCTGCCTGGTGGCTCAGTCAGTTAAGCGTCTGCCTTGCCTCAGGTCATGATCGCAGGGTCCTGGGATGGAGCCCCACATCGGGCTCCTTGCTCAGTGCGGAGCCTGTTTCTTCCTTTGCCCCACCCACACGTGCACACCCACGCACACGCGTTACCTATTCAGTGTGTACTGTTGATTCATAACTCCTGAACTCACAGTCCACAGCACCGTACCTCATGCCACAGGGATTTTCTCCATAAAGCACATCCCCGCCTCCGTGCTTAGGAACGAACACACACAGCACCCCAGCACTGCACGTGGGGGCCACTTTAAACAGTGAAATCCCCAACAGAAAGCACAGAAACATGTACAATGAAGCACTAAACTGACTGCAAAAGGGCCCCTGTTGACCCTATGAGCTCAGCGGAGAGGGCAGAGCACCCCCTTTTTCGGCCTAAATTGGAAATAGCATGTCCGGGGACTCCCGCTTCTCACCACTCTGCTGGGCATGTCTGCAAGCAACCACGCAGCACCGCGTCTATTAATCTGGGGTCACGAACAAATTTTAGTGAGCAAGCAAACTTGTAAATAAGGAATCCACAAATAAGGAGGATCAGCTGTATTCAGAATAAAAACTGACAGGAACTATTTATGGGGCACCTGGGGGGCTCACTTGATAGAGCTGAAAACTCTTGGTTTCAGCTCAGGTCATGATCTCAGGGTCATGAGATCAAGCCCCATGTGCGGCTCTGCAGTGAGTCTGCTTGAAATTCTCTCTCTCTCCCTCTGCCCCCACCCCCCCCCTCAAGTGCATGCTCTAAAATCATTAATTTTTAAAAACTGACGATTTATGTTTTTAAATGTATTTCAACATGATCTATACTTAGGACAGGCCTATTAATTAGAGCACTTTTCAGGAAAGCCTGTCTCACCACCACAACCCTGAGAGATGATGACCACACGGAGCTCAAGGTGACCCTCTCTGGGTGCGGTCACTAGTGCTAATCTAGGGGGAGTGTGGCCGGCCGACAGCAGGGCAGGGGGCCTCATCTGCTTCATCTCTCCACTCGAGCATCAGGGAATATCTCCTTCCCGGGAGGGTAACTGCATAAAGTCCCAGAAGGGATTTTCATCAACCCTGACGCTGAGCCAGATGCCGAACCAAAGACAAACCCCTAGGAGGAGGCTCTGACAACAATCTGAGACTTCAGGATGAAATGAGGAAAACACATCCACTACATTATACTATCACAATGAGTTCTTTCCAAGCTACTCTCAGATAACCTATTTGCACCTGAAAGTTGAGGTCAGTCATTTAATAGAGAGGTCATTCTGATACTTTGATAATAAGATAAGGAACCATTTACAATACTACAGCTGACTTGGTAAGAAAGCCACTACCTGGAGCTCTGGAAGAATCCACCTGTTCAAATCATTAACACGTCCACGGCTCACTGCTGCAGGGCTGTATCCATGTATCCCAAATACAAAAATAATAGTTATCAGGGAAATCAATTTGTAAGTGCCGAAATGGTCAAACTAAAATTATATGTGACAGTCTGATTTTATATAACTTTTTCTCCTGATACGTACATGAAATTAATAAAACTCAGCACTTTTAAGATGCTAGCATTTACTTTAGAAATGCACGAGGAGTTCGCAAATACGTCACACATAACATGTTCCCACTCGAGTGAGGAGGTCAATTTCCTGTATAAAAAGGATCCTAACAATGCAACAGCTGAATTACTGAACTCTGCATCTGAAATAATGATGTTTCACATGTTGGCCAATTAAAGAAAAGAGAAAAATAAGGATCCTAACAAAACCATTTAATAACCCTTCTTAAGCTGGGTAATTCCAGTATATATGTCCTTCCTAAGAACAAGGTCTCTACCTCAATCACCTTTGTTCTTTCCCACTGCCAAATATTCAGGACTATTTTTTAAACAGTTTTTCGACACAATCCAAGTTGGGAAGAGGACAGAAGTCTGGACAGCACCTTAAGGCTGCCTGTGTGAGATTTCATCTGTAAGATCCCTTATGTAAGATTTATGATCCTCTTATGACAGGTGAACAGAACTGAAGCGGGAAAGCTAAAATACATGCAGGAAGCAAGATGGGAAGAAAACCTTAATCATCAGTATTCTTCAATGTTTAGGCTGAAAACAGTTGATAATAGCCAATTTCCTCTATTACTCAATAAACAGAGCTCACCTACTGATATTTTCCCTGAATTTCTTTGGAAAAAGCCACACCAAATCTTAAGCAGTAGGAAAAGAGATGCCCCTGGTCGCCAAGGGGACCACTGCTGTCAAACAGGAAGGGGCTGGCAAAGCAGCTGGCAACAGGGTTCTGAGTACACGGGGTCGATCCTCTTACCTCACTGTAGGAAGAATGAAAAGAAAAACAAGCTCTGTATGAACTCTCTCCAGTCCTAAAGGGAAACGAAAACATAAAATGAAAAGGTCACTTATCAAAACTAAGCAAAGTTCTCAATTTCAGGCCTTCCCACTTAGTCTATTCCAATATGAAATCACCCCACAACCAAGGGTTTCTCCCTGGGGTAAGAGGGAACTCTTTCCAGAAGTAGAAATATTTGTAGACATTCTGAATACCCAATATTAAGGAAGTATTGTCAAAATATGATGATCATTACGGTACTCCTCTACTCCACCAAGGGCTCCTATCCCCCGCGACGGCAGATCCCAACTCCCCGATGAGCAAGATGCCTTCAGTCTCCGGCCACCCGACCGGAAGAGACCTCAGGAAATCCCGGCTAATGGTGTGGGCCATTAGGCAGGTTTGGAAGTAGCACCTCTTTAAAGAGGTTGAAATTTCGGAGGTTATTCCCCACGATTATAGTATATCCTCCTCTCTGGGTTAGGCCACACTGCATTTAAACTAAACTAAATCAGAGCTCCTGGGTGGCTCAGTCAGTTAAGCATCTGCCTCCAGCTCTGTGGGCCTGATGAGCCCACACGAGGCTCCCCGCTCACTGTTCCTCCTCTCACTCACTCCCTCACTCTCAAATAAATAAAATCGTTATTTTTTTTAAAGATTTTATTTATTTATTTATTTCACAGAGAGCGTGTGCGAACACAAGCAGGAGGAGCAGGAGAGGGAGGAGCATCCCTGCTGAGCAGGGAACCCGATTTGGGGCTCGATCCCAGGACCCTGAGATCGTGACCCAATCTGAAGGCAGAGCTTAACCCACTGAGCCACCCAGGCACCATGATAAATAAAACCTTTAAAAAGAAACAAACAAAACTAAAATAAATCAGATACATTACCTCAAAAAGCAAGATTTGTCTCAAAAGACAGGTTGCTTTCTTACCTCACAATGACATTTGTTCTTCTGGTTCTTTCTCCAAACCACATAGTGGATGGTTTAATGCTGATTGTGTGGAGTGGAATTTTATTTTTGGAAATAATTCCACAAGGTAATTTATTCCAATGAAAATACTCCTCTGCCTAAAAACAAAGGCAGTTCAACGCTTTCAACAAATATGTTTGTACGCAGGGTCTCAAAAACAAATGCTTATAATGAAATAAAAAAGTAGATCTAAGGAGACAATCAGGTAATTCCAAATTTAGGACCACCCTGCAAAATGACTAGCCTGGTCTCTTCGAAAATATCAATGTCCTGGAAGAAGAGCAAAAGGCTGGAGACTTGATCTACATCAAGAGACAAAAGAGGCCACAGTGATGGCAACACACACCTGACCTTCACTTGGGACGCCCTGCTCGCCCTTCACATGCTGAAAAGGACACAACTACACAACCAGGGAGAATGAGTACGGGCCACACATCCAGTTTTTTTTCAAAATAAAGTTGGAGAAAAAAGTAACAAAAGTGTTTTTAAAAGGCTGAAAAACAGGGCATCTGGGTGGCTCAGTCATTAGGCGTCTGCCTTTGGCTCAGGTCATGATCCCACGGTCCTGGGATCGAGCCCCGCACTGGGCTCCCTGCCCAGTGGGAAACCTGCTTCCCCCTCTCCCACTGCCCCTGCTTGTGTTCCCTCTCTCACTGTCAAATGAATAATAAAACCTTAAAAATAAATAATAAATAAACAAACAAATAAATAAATAAGTAGCTGAAAAACAATGGGACTATTTTCCCGAAGATGTCATGTTCGGATCGGGGTCCTGCAAAACCACGGCCGCTCAGTCCCAATCAAAGGCCATCACGGGGCCTGCGGTGCGGGGCCTGCGGAGCAGGGGGTGCCAGGGAGCGCGCTGGGGCACTGGGGCTGAGGGGGGCATTCCTGAGGCGACGGAACCAAGAACTAAGCCCCCCGAAGTAGTGTTTCAAGGCAATTAGCCATGTGGGAAGTGACAGGGGGGACAGTTATAAACACAGCTACTCTGTGGGATGTAAGAAAACTCAGAACAAAGAGAAATCTGCCGATTAAAAGATTTCCAGGGCTTGTGAGGACCAAAGGCTACCAGTCCAACAAAAAAGTGACAAAACAGTTGCTATTCTGAATCTACATGATTTTGATCCATCCGTGAATTCAGTGAGGACGTGTGTGTGTGTGTGTGTGTGTGTGTGTGTGTGTGGAGACGCCCACAAAAGGATGAAATAAATCCATGACTCGGGTTATGATACGCAGCTTACCAATCATCAAGATAACTTCTTACCTTGTAGTTCTCCTACTGTGGTCTGAAGGAGAATATTCCACGTTATAGATAAGAATTTGTTGTTGGTGGTGGTTTTTGGTTTTTTTTTAATTATCCTTTGTTTAGGGCTGAGCAAGCAGACTTTAGGGTTTTTGGCGATGGAGCCGATATTACTACCACAGTGACTCACTAAATAAATGCAGTGTTAACGAAAATAAACATCACTCAGCATTTGAATGTTCAGATATTTTAAAATTTATAGGAAAATCATGGCCATACACACCCCCACCTCTGAAGATCCTGATGTAGGATTAGTGATGCCAACTGACTATATAAATTGAGAGGAAAAAAAATGTTAAGGGCAAACGCAAAATTTAATACCTGACCTTTAATAACGGAAGGGCACTTAATAAGTGAAGGGAGCTCTATGGTGGCCTTCGCAAGTGAATTACAAATGAGTTGGAAAACACTCATCTGAAAAGGACCAGCAATATATAAAAACATTTCAAAGTATGAAGCGAACTAAGTATTTATCTCAAATGAGTAGAATAAGAATAGTTTATAAACGTGCACATAGGTCATGAATCTCAAAGATAAGTAACACTGGGTTGTAAATGTTTAAGTTATAAGCTCTAACATATTACTAATTTCATTATAAATACATTACTCATTACATAATTCATTACAAATAAACATATATCAAATGCACATGGATTTATTTCATTAAAAAACGAAGAGGGTCCGAGTCTGTTTACTAACACGCCATCTATGGCAACAGAACACAGTGATGTCTAGCTGTGTGGCCTGGGGTAACACCAGAGGCTCTCAGCCTCGGTTTTCACATCTGTAAACTGAAGGGCCTAGAATATGGGATTTCAGAGCTTCCTTCTGAACCTAAAATTCTGTTTTCCATGCATCACACCCACAATCAGAAAAGCAATTTACTCCGCACCTTTGGATGGCGACAGGCATGGATCTGAGTGCTGCGGTCTGTTGTGAGATGATGAAGAATGTCCGGCATGTTTCTAAACATGTCTAGTTTGTTCACATGAATCTGAGCAAAATAAGACATACAAGCATATTACTGAACTGTACTTCCTATTTAAAAAAAAAAACAAAAAATTGTTCAAGGGTGATGATGCCGGGCAAATCATCCAGTTAGTGAACTTTCTTCTTTCTTACAACTTAGTTTTTGGAGGGGCACACTTAGGATCGAGCCCCATGTCGGGTTCCCCACTCAGCACCAAGTCTGCATGTGCCCCCCACCAAATAAATAAAAGCTTTAAAACAAAACAAAAACCTAGTTAACTGGCTATTTCAGTACACACTGGTAATATGCCGGGATGTCAGGAGGCAAAGGACAGAGACCATATTCCCACCAGTCAGCATTAGTGCCGATCGGTGGCGGCACTAAAACATTCTGGAGACTCAGTTACCAACTGAGTTGAATCATGAACCTCGTTGAATCATGCTAATACAACGGACCCCAAACAACACAGGGGTTGGGACGCCAACCCCCACAGGGTCAAAAATCCCCATAACCTTCTACTCCCCAAGAACTTAAACGCTAACAGCCCTCTTACCAATACCATAAACAGTCGACTGACACACATTCTGTGTATGTATCACATACTGTATTCTTACAATGAAGCAAACTAAAAAAATGCTACTCAGAAAATCATAAGAGAAAATACACTTAGAGTACGCAGTGTTTTGTTTTTTGTTTTTTGTTTTTTTACTAAAGTACAGTTGACCCAGGAAGTTACATTAGTTTCAGGTGTACAACACAGTGACTGGACAACACTATAACTCTCTAGGTTGTGCTGTGCTCACAAGTGTGGCCACCATCTGTCACCACACAGTACTATATATGACACAATACCGTATTTATCGAAGAAAATCCACATATAAATGGACCCATGTGGTTTAAATCCATGTTGTTCAAGGGTCAACTCTACTGTCCTTCAATCTACCAAGAGTCATTCAATTCATATTTATTGTGCACCTGCTATAGGTCAAGTTTTATTCTAAATACTGGGTATACTGCAGTGAATAACCAAGAATCACTGACTTGTGGAGACACACCCCCAACATGCCACGTGAGTTAAGGGCAGTTTTAGGGGGAACACAGCTGGAGTAGGAAGCAGAGACCCAGATTCCCTCCCCTTACAACACACCCCTTTATGAGATTAAAAGGGGAAGGACAGATGCAGGGGAGAAGCTTAGCCACTTTAAAAATTTTAAGGCTGATACATTTTAAATTGTTTAACCAGTGTATCCGTTTTAAAAGATTCTCTTCTTCAAAATAAGTAACATGTACCTAAATTGATACTGGGACGGTGAAATAGCAGAAATAAGAAGTATTCGCTCTCATTTTGAAGTCTGATTAACAACAGATTAGAATAATGTCAAATCGCTGTGGTAATTAATACCAAGACAAGAATAAAAAGAATCCAACATAACTGCTTCTTTATCCTGTGGCTTATTCCATTCATTCCATTTACTAATGACTAGTAAGGATTAACAACAAACTTGCTTTTCTGGACTCTCTACGAAAATAAAAAGGGGTAAATTTTAAGATGTAGAGAGATACAGAAAGTTTTATCCTCAACAAAAATAAAGAAGCCTGAAAAAGTTGCCAGAGATCATCTCTGAGGTCCCTTTGTCAAAAACCTCCCTGTTGTCCCTTTTTAAATTCCTGATCTGAAATTGTTTCTATTCCCCTCAAAGGGATTCAAGGGCCTGAGAGAGGGCTCACTCCAGGGGGACTCTGAGATCACAGGGTCACCCCCCCAAGGCTGCTCTGCCCCATCCCCAGCCCTCCTCAGCCCAAGGTTCCTTCCTGCAAGGCCTTTCCAGATTTCACACACACGTGAGTATTTACAACAGGAATCTGGGACTGATAAGCAGCTGCTACCTTTGTACTTCACCAAGAGGACAGGAGGGAAAAAGCAGATAATAGAGATCAGTCTATGTGTGTGTGTGTGTGTACATAACCTATTATCACTGTGATTTTAATTTAAAAGGCCATTTTAACACCAAAAAAAAACAGGAATGACAATCTCAGAATGAAAGCAAATCCTTCTCAAAATGGAGATTTCACAACTTTATACCAATGTATTTTGACAGAAGGACCAAGGAAGGAAAAAATTAAGGAAAGGAGGACAGAGGGAGTCAAGACTTACAAAGGGAGGGGGGAAGAATTTTTTAAATTTCATATGCAGAAAAGCTAGATCTTTTTCATTTTACTGAATGACACTGACTTGGCACAAGTTTGCTGGATGGAGGATCAACGTTAAAAGGTACAAAACAGGGGCGCCTGGGTGGCTCAATGGGTTAAAGCCTCTGCCTTCGGCTCAGGTCATGATCACAGGGTCCTGGGATCGAGCCCTGCACTGGGCTCTCTGCTCAGCTTCCCTCTCTCTCTATGCCTGCCTCTCTGCCTACTTGTGATCTCTGTCAAATAAATTTTTAAAAATCTTAAAAAAAAAAAAAAAAAGGTACAAAACAGAGTGGAACTTAAATGTCTAACTCACCCCAACACTCTGTTTTATTCAGGGTCATTGCCAGAACTCCGTCTTCTCTCAGGGGACAAGAGCAGGAGCCCCAGGCTCGGCGGCTCCATCCAAGCTCAGCACCAAGCCCTGAGGAAGGGACAGGTGAAATAAAACTCCCTCCCAGCCTGACCTGAAGCTTCCATGCTCTAGGACAGCGGTTTCCACATACCGGAACCAGGACCTGCAGTAAGAAATGGGTTTCCCAGCACAACCCAGTGCACACACGCATACACGTACGTAAATGCACGTGTCTCGTTCTCTATGTGAGCGGTCACAAAACGATAATTACTCGGATTGCAAGCAATACACTCAGATCACTACATCTATTTTATGACCCACAGTCATAAAAAATACTTGAAAAAAAAATACTTCCCCTATGGGACATTTCACCACGGCCATTCCCAGCCACAGGGCCGCAGTCAGCTCCTCCCGTGAGGACATGAACAAACGGAGATGACCTCTCACTCCACAGGGGCTGCCAACCCCGGTGACACACGCCCTTTCTTCATTTGTTTGTTTTGTTTTGTTTTTTAAAGATTTTATTTATTTATTTGACCCAAGAGAGAAAGAGTACAAAAGCAGGGAGTGAGGTGGAAGGAGAGGGAGAAGCAGGCTCCCCGCTGAGCAGAGAGCCCAGTGCGGGGCTCAATCCCAGGACCCTGTGATCATGACCTGAGCCGAAGGCAGAGGCTTAACCCACTGAGCCACCCAAGCCCCCAACCCACGCCCTTTCATGGGCTGCCTCCCTCTGCTACTGTGGTTGGTTTTTGGGGAGCAGGGATGGGGAGGAAAGGAGAGGCTCAAAGGATGGAAGGAACAACAGAAAAGAAAGAGCCATCACCGTACCTGGACTCCAAATTCTTCACTTAGGTTGGTGAACAGGTACTCATACCCATAAGCTGCTTTGCAGTTCAGCCACACGACATGGTATGGACTCCGAGTGATCCAGTCTCGAACCAGCTCTACTATTCCACTCAGACACTCCTCCTGGGCAGGAATTTTAAAAGGCATTTAACACTTTTAAGAACATCACTCACCCTTTGCACTCCCAACAGTCATGTTATTAATGCCAATTAATTATGGGACGATTATGATCTGACATGTTATTCTAGAAACTTCCTACTAGAAATAGACAGCCACACCCCGGTTACCATGCCCACTTCTCCGGGGAGACTTACTCGACTAGGAATCTGATAAAATTTTGGATCACAGAAAGTAGTATCCAAGTAGACACTCTGGATGTCTTTCACTCTAGGAAAAAAAAAACCAAAAACACAACAATAACAATTGGTGTTAGCCATCTAATGTTAAATAAAATATAGGTAAAGTTTAAATTCTCAGTAATCTTAGAGGGTGTTCCATTGAATTTGGAATTTTTTTTTGTTAAATCAACTTTTTGGGGAAATGATTTCCACACAATAAATTCAAAGATTCTGTAAAGATGGTTCAGTGAATTTTGACAAGTTCACATAACTACTGCCCCCAATCAACATACAGAATGTTACCATCATCCCATTCCAAGAAGAAAATTTTGCTTTACTGTCACAAATATAACAAACTTCGATTTCTAATTGAAACAAAGGTTTATATTTGGGAGGAAAGGAGCAGTAAAACTTTTTAGATGATTCAGTCCCCCATTCAAGAATTACATGAAGGGGCGCCTGGGTGGCTCAGTGGTTTAAGCTTCTGCCTTCCACTCAGGTCATGATCTCAGGGTCCTGGGATCAAGTCCTGCATCGGGCTCTCTGCTCAGCAGGGAGCCTGCTTCCCCCGCATCTCTCTCTGCCTGTCTCTCTGCCTACTTGTGGTCTCTCTCTCTCTGTCAAAAAAAATAAATAAAATCTTTAAAAAAAAAAAAAAGAATTACATGAAGTCTGGGGCACCTGGGGGGCTCAGTCAGTTAAGTAACTGACTTCTGATTTCCGCTTAGGTCATAACCTCAGGATTATGAGATGGAGCCCCGCATCGGGCTCCGTGCTAGGCATGGAGTCTGTTTGGAATTCTCTCCTTCTCTCTCCCTCTGCCCTTTCCCCATTTCCCTGCTCATGCACGCTCTCTCTTAAAAAAAAAAAAAAAAAAGAAAGAAAGAAAAGAGAAAGGAATTACATAAAGTCCAGTACCTGCCCCCAGAGTGCAGAAGCTCCATTCTAGCAGCTTCTCCCTTTGCCAATCTGAAGTCTCCCGTGTACAAGACTGTTCCATTATTGCCCTGAAATAAAAACCTGAGAAGGAAATAGATCTTGGTGACTTCTAAGTCTCATACAACATCCTCATAAAGCAAAAACACACTAAACCCATAGGAAACGTTTCCTGCCAAACATAGCCACCTACAATACGGTATTAGTGGGATTTTAATAGCCCTACACCATACCAGGCACTCAGCCGCCACCTTTTCTCAGGGGGCAGGGAGAGTAGATAACATTTCCAACAGACATCCCCTGAAATGTGTTAGCACTCTACACTACTCATGGAGAGAAAAATCCATGGGACAAGAAAATGCAAAGCCAACAGAGAAATGGCCCCTGAAGACTTCCATGATAAGAAAGCCACATTTCCAACTTGATCTTCACCTCAATTCCCCAAGTTCAATTTGGAAACAAAGATTAAAGAAATTCCCATCCACATATTCAAGAAGTAATCTCCCCACACATATTATTTTCTAGACCCTAAACATTTATTTCTACAAATGCAACATATATCTATGTGTAAGAAAATGGCCAAATAGATGAGCCCCCTTACATAACTGATCCTGGACAATGACCAGCTGGTAAGAGAGTCACAACAACCTCTTCCTTCTAAAAAGAAAATAAAGAAAAAAAAATAATAGAAGTTATCGTCAGGACCCAGCTCTCCTTAATCGAACAGATTCAGGTACTTCTCAAGAATGTGGTATGCCTTTCCTCATTTCCTCACGCACCAAATCCTGGAGATGCGTGAAATCCTCGCCCACAGAATGACGGTTAAACGCAGCGTCAGTGTAACCCAGCAATTCCACTCTGAGCTACACACAAGAGAAACGACAACGGACACCCACGCGAAACCTGGGCATGACTGTCCACCGCGGCACTGCGCATACTAGCCAGCAAGTAGAGACGGCCTAAAGGTCGCTCAGCTGGTGAAACCGTGAACAGGACGCGGTCTACCCATACAGTGGAAGGTTATGTGGGCCACGGCAAGAGATGAAATCCTCACATAATACCACGACGTGGATAAACCTTGACACCACTATGCAAAGTGAAAGAAGTGGGTCATAAAAGACCACATCCAGTACGATTCCATTGATAGGAGATTTCCAGAACAGGCCAATCCTGCAGACTAGAGCAGCGGTTGCCATGGACTGGGGGAGGGAGAAGCGGGGAAGGACTGCTAATGGGTACACGGTTTCTTTTTGCGTGATGAAAATATTTGAAAAATAACTGTGGTGGTGAATACACAACTCTGTGAATATATGAAAAACCACTGAATTGTACATTTTAAATGGCGTGAACTGTAAGGTATGTGATATCTCAAAAAAGCTATTATTAAACTAAAAAAAAAAGGGGGGGTGGGAAGCCTGCCGTCATCTGGCCCCAAGTCACCATTCTGTATGTTCTGTCCCGGTATTAGGACACACGGGCTCGCTATGTGAGAATGGTCTAAGGTCATTCATTCCGATGGCCCCATTAGAGCAAAGTCCTGTGGTTAGTTCTGGAGACACAACACACAGAGCTACGGCCCATGAGAATAAACCCAGGACCAGAGTGGGACGGCCAGACTCCGGTCATCAGGAGTTCAAGTCTTTCGCCAACGTAAGTGGCAAGACAGCGAGGCAATTAGAGGAGTCGAGTGCTCGCTGAGGTCAGCACAGCAGCTGGGAACCTTCAGGCTGTCCTTTTACCCTCCTTTTTAACCCGCCCTCAACCAGCCCTGAAGCCTTCCCTTGCTGAACAGTTAGGGGAGGACTACTTCACAGGCTGATCTTCTCCAGAGAGGAGACGCGAAGTCAGCCCCTGCCTGATCCTGGCGAGATGACAGGCACCCTTCGGAGTTCAACGTGTCGGCAGGGGCAGGTTTTAACCCGGCCATGGAACTAATCCTACCTAGATTTCCCAGACAGTAGGAAAATGCTTCTGGCCCCAGGAAGAATTTGAGGTAAAAAATAAACAAATAAAAGGTGGGTCCATAATCTTGCTTATTAATAAACATTCACAACACAAAAGTACCTGCTTCTAAATTTAAGGACAAAAAATATATTGGATCCACATGGACACTATTTCTTCCATAAGAAATGATTCAGAAAATAAGAAAATCACAAATACATGTATTGCTACAAAAGCACTAAGCACCATATTATATCCGGAATATCGTAATAAATGTAATGAAAGTGACAATGACATCATGCAGTAATGTTAACAACTGGAGTTCTCATCATGAGCAGGTAATATACTAAAAAAGAGCAATTCACACAGAAGTCAAAGACTACCTTGTAGACTACCATGTAGAAAAGAAATACAACACAAATACATACATATATATTTTCCCCCCTACAAAGTCATCCAGTTACTGTAACTTTTATTTATGGTAAGAGCAGCATTCAAAATCACAGAGAAAAACAATCAGATTATTAAATAATAATTTTTTAAAATTATATTTAGTATTTACTTACCTCGCCTGATGCTTCATCAACTAAAGCTATCTGGGTAGGAGTTTCTATTTCAATGGATATCTATTAAAATAAAAGATCATATGTACCATCATATTCAGTGTTTTCAGTTTTTTATGGATTTACATGGCTCTGCCATCTCCAACACACAAAAAGACTTAGAAGTTACTAGGACTCTCTGAGTCCTAATTTCAGACTCTGCAATACTAAATGTTTTAACAGCTTGAAGACAGGATAGAGCTAACGTAGTGCCTTTGCTGTGGCTGATGTGGCAACGTGGGTTAAATGCCTCCTAAACTTACATATCCTTTGACACAGCAATTCTATTTCCATGAATTCAGTTCTTCTCCCATCACTCCCCACCCCTGTCCTCCCACTGCCCGCTCCCTCTGAACTTGAGCCTCGGTAACACACATGGCCACGTGCTCTGCGTGCTTAGGCTTCTCGCTGCAGAATGCAGCCTGAATCTGTCCGCGAGGTGCTGGCCTTGTTCAGATTCAGGCTGCCTCAAGGGGCTCCCAGGTGGCCTGGCCCATTTTACTATGACAGCAACTTGCATGAGGGGCATTCAGTATGTAGTTGATGAATCAGTGCACACAATTCACCTTTTCAGTCCACAGATATCCTAAAACTTCGATTCAGGTGTTAAAAATATCCTTGCATTCTGGGGGTGCCTGGGCGGTTTAGTTGGTTAAGCGTCTGCCTTCGGCTCAGGTCATGATCTCCGGGTCCTAGGATTGAGCTCTGTGTCCAGCTCCCTGCTCAGTGGGGAGTCTGCTTCTCTCTGCACCCCCACAGTGCCCAACTCGTACTCTCTCTCCCAAATTAATAAATAAAATCTTAAAAATATATGTATCCTTGCATTCCGGAGTAAACACGCTGTACTGTGTTCACAACGCACTTTTTTGCTACCCTGAGATTCAGTTAGCTTAATCAGGTTGTTCACGTGGTCATACATCAAACGGCTTCTCTCCTCCTTGCACTATCATTATCAATTCTGCCAACAAGGTCGAGCAGCTTCTCTCTTTACTATATCCCACAAAAACTCATCCAGTATGGGGATTATTTGTCCTTTGAACATTTGGTAAAATGTACCTATAAAACCATGTGGACCTGGGGCTTATTGAAGAAGAGAATTTTGTAAGTTGTTTTAATTTCTTCAATGTTTACTTATTCAAGTTTTCCAGTTTTCTTGCCTCAGTTTGGTATTTTCCTACTTACCCAGGTATCCACTTTGCCTAAATTATCAAATATACTATCATTAATTTTCAAAAAATGCATTGCTACTATTAATACTTACTTTCCTTTTATCATTCTGTATTTTTATATGCATATTTTTTTTT
>PISX010022902.1:0-30820 GCA_004024625.1 Mellivora capensis
AAGATACAGATGTGGTGAAAAGAAGGGCCATCTGTACCCCAATGTTTATAGCAGCAATGGCCACGGTCGCCAAACTGTGGAAAGAACCAAGATGCCCTTCAACAGACAAATGGATAAAGAAGATGTGGTCCATATACACTATGGAGTATTATGCCTCCATCAGAAAGGATGAATACCCGACTTTTGTAGCAACATGGACAGGACGGGAAGAGATTATGCTGAGTGAAATAAGTCAAGCAGAGAGAGTCAATTATCATATGGTTTCACTTATTTGCAGAGCATAACATATAACACGGAGGACATGGGGAGATGGAGAGGAGAAGGGTGTTGAGGGAAATTGCGGGGGAGATGAACCATGAGAGACTATGGACTCTGAAAAATAACCTGAGGGTTTTGAAGGGGCGGGGGGTGGGAGGTTGGGGGAGCCTGGTGGTGGGTATTAAGGAGGGCACGCATTGCATGGAGCACTGGGTGTGTTGTAAAACTATGAATTCTGTTATGCTGAAAAGAAATTTAAAAAAAAACAACAACATACAAAAGATCGAGGAAAAGAGCATTAAACTTCTCCATCGCAGCACTAGGCACCAGATGATAATGAAGCAAAACCACCAACATTCTTCCCAACCTAGAATTCTATACCCAGCAGAATTATGACTCAACTACAAAACCAGAACAAAGGAATTCGCATACCTGAGAACTCTGAGGGACAGAAAACTGCTAGATTTTTAAGTCTTAGAGCACTATTTGACTAAGAGTTTTGCTTTGTTTTGAACTGTACAGTTTATATACAGTTTCAGCTTCAGCTATACCTCATTTCAGTTTGCAGACATGATAGTCCATTTTCTAGGTTTGTAATCATGAATGGGATATACCTTCAGTTACCACATACTCCCCTAATAAAATATGAGCTCACAATGTAAAAAAATTCCACAATTAAAACAATAAGCTTTAAGTACTTTATAGTCCCAAAATATCCTGGGAAGTAAGACAGATATTATCATCCTAAAGATGAGAAAACTGATACTTTAAGGGAAATGACTTCCCAAAGGTGTCAACACAAACATAAAGTCATACGAGAACTCCTATCTAAATCTAGCGCCATGTTCAGGATTTTCCCCCGACATGAATTCAAGAAGTCTATGCACAATCTTTATGGCTTTACATTTCAACATCTCCTTCTCTCTTATGCATAGGCAAACTGTTTCCTTTCAAGGTATCTAAAGCATCGTTATCCGTTTTCTCCACTCCAATATAAGCCAGCTACTTATTTCACCTTAAGCACCTCAGTAGTAGAGCCCCTTCTCCTTCTCCAGGCCATCCTTAAAGAACTGTAGTACAGGTCCTAAAATAAACACTTAATTATACACTTAGAATATGACAAGGGCAAATCCTAACTACTCATTAGAAAGAAGTTTCTTGAGTTTTTTTTTTTTTTCCTTAACCCAGGGAGAAGGAAAATAGATAATTAGACAAATGTGACTTCATCTTCTCATATGCTACATACAGAAAGAAGGCACCTAATGTATCTCAGGTGTTCATAATGACCCATCTGACTCACTACCATAAAAAAAATAAACAAACAACAACTCTGGTTTATAATCAGCTATTAGCAGTTATTTTATAACACAGAGGAATAAAGATTCAAGAATAACTATCCCTTCCATTTTGCCCCCAAAATATATTAATAAAAAAATATGCTTTAAAATTTAGAACACATTAAACACACACACACACACCCCTTCCCTTCCCACCACTTTCCTCAAGCAGAGAGACAGGAAGACTGACAGACAAGTATGCACTCATATCGTCTGTGTCCTTGGACTCATATACCCTCTTTTAGACTGTGAACCTGAATGGCATAGGGTGAAGAGGTTACAGTCCTCCCTGAAAAAACCCAACTTCACTCTAGGTAACTGTGTTTCGAATCACCCAAATAACAGTGCGGTAACAATCTGCTACTTACTCCACAGTATCGGTCACCATTAAATATCTGAGGTGGCAGAGGGTTGCCCTGAGCAGGCTTCTTTTCTGGGGGAATGTTCTTGTACATCCATTGTCTTTGTTCTTCTGACATCGTGATATCCACCTCCTCAAACTCTATCTTGTTGGCTTCCAGAAATCTAACCACATCTTGCTGCTTCTTCTTTATCTAAAGAGGGAAGACAAACAAATAAGGAGCCAGGCTCATCTGAAACAATATGTAAAGACTTCCAAATTGAACTAGATTTGATTTCTTATTGTCAGAGATCACTGATGCAAAAAAAAAAAAAAAAAAAAAGAGGCAATATCTGTAGGCACCAAGCACCATCCTCTCACTGGATATCCAGCAGAAGTCTAGGCAAATCCTGACATGATGATTTCTTCACCTAGACTCTCCAGAATTCTGGGGCACAACCTGGAATGATCAGATTATGTACGAGGTAAGGAACTCAGTTCTCAGTAGGCCATAACCATTCTCCCTCCAACTTACAGAAGTTGACATTTACAATCATGAAAGCTCCCTCTGCCAAAACCATTTGAAAATCATGTATAGCCCATCTGAGATGTCAACATTTCACCGATTCCTGGGAGCAGCAACATTTTTATTCCCCTCAGAAATCTCTTTCAGATATTCCACAGCTGTAGCCACTGTCATGAAAGCATCTTTTCATCAGTTCACAAGAGAAAAATGTTCTCTGCTTCTAAGGTGAAAGTAAACAAGCATCACCTTACTTTGAACTTAACCCTTTTTGTTCCTCTCATCTTCATGTTTCCTTCTTCAGTCACCAGGAGTCAGGTATGCTCTTGAAGAGCAGCAAACACATCTGTAGGTTTTCAAAATCTTATCAATCTTCTTATTTAAGGACACATATTAAATAATTCAGACAAGGTGACAATAGTCAGTATCTTAAACACAGCATGTAGAACATGATTCAAGAGGCTTGCTTTTTCTAAGTGAATCTGGGAAATGTACATAGAGAACAAACTTAAGCGGCGAAGTAATTTTATAATGGCCATACAAAAAAATCCTTTTGAGAGATCAGGTCACCAGAAAGACCTCTCATCTAAAAAACAGAATGCCTGAAGAACAAACATTCATATACTGATTGCCCCTACCAATTTCCTCCACCTTCCCCCCAAAAGCCTCAATGACATGTGCTTCTGAGATGGAAATCTGTTGTATGCCATGAGCACACAGTTTTTGATCACTGAGTTGAAGTCTATGAATGACTAACAAGATTGCACAGTTAGTATGGACAGAAATACAAAGCTAGCCAAATAGGAATCTTTATACTCAGTGGTATCAGAAAACAAGGAAACTACTATATGGTAGTTTGATGTATTATCTTAGTTTCTTGAATTAAGCTCTTTCTAATTTCTGAAAAAGTTAATTTTCCCTCACTGGCATACAATTTCAGAAATGTAGTTATATTATTCTGGAACTTTGGCTTGCAAAAAAAAGTATTATTCATCTTACTTAATTTCCCTTTGTAACCCTATAAGGCAGATAAACAAGGCTGATGCTGAGGTCAAAGTGGTCACCTATTTTGATCAAGGTCTTAGTATGTGTTCTTGTTAAGACGATCATGTCGTTCTCCTGTTTATTTAGTGGGTCCCCATTGCCCTTGGAAGAACACGCACACTTCTTAGCATAGCACAATGTCCTTCATGATCCAGTTCCTTTGACTATGAAAGCAATGTATTTGCATTTTTAGAAGTCTAGAAATTGTAAAACAACCTTACAAGAAGTTACCTACAATCCTCTCAAAATTTAATTGGAGGAAGGGGTTTGGATTTAACGTCCATATGTAGAGCTTTACATATGCAACATATACATTTCAAATGTTCATGAGAGTGATCAAAAACCAAACTGATACACAGTCACACTTGAGTTTTCCATATAATGTATATACACATAATATCCATCCCACCTCTACATCTTCCCCGAAATGTGAGTGCCTAAAAACTCATATACTCTCAATACTAGGATATATCAAAGATACATACATAGCTTCTTTAATCCCCAGTTCCCTAGCTCCCCCCACCACATACACACATTTATTGCTGGACTATAATCCCCTACAGCTCAACTGGCCATTCCTTTCACAGGATCACCCTCAACAAAAACAGGTGCATCTTGCCCCTTTAACTCAAAAATACACCCTGTGTACTGTCCTGTCATTAAAAATTTTTCAAAAGCATGAAATATGTGCTTAGCAATCCATCATATACATGTTTTTTGTTAACTTATATTCAATTATTGATATTTAGAATACTTGTAACTTCCACCACTAGAAGTATCATGGAGTTAACATCTTTATTTAGAAATCTTTGACTGTAACTCTCAATACTATTTTTAGTGACAAAGCCCTATGAATGAAACTCAAAGAGTAGAGACATTTCTCAGGCTCCTGATGAACATATGCTAAACTGCTTTTCAAAAAGTCCATGTCAATTTATGTTCCCATTAGCAATGTGTGAAAGGGTCCATGTCTCAACACCTCTCCCTCCTTACAGCCAATATTTGAAAGATGTATCACACAATATTAAAATTCAAATTATGTGAGTGATGGATGTGTTAATTGTGGTAATCATTTCACAATATATACATATATCAAATCATTGTGTTGTATACCTTACACTTATGCAATATTATATGTCAGCCATATTGCAATAAAACTGAGGGAAAGGAACAAACTGGCTGCTGTTTAAAAAAGAAATTCAAACGCATCATTACACACTAACAATGCTCAAGAAGCAAAGGATAGTTACTAACAAAGGTGATAACTGACAGTAGTACAGGGAGTAAAATGTAAATAATTATATTTCTGGTTTAAAAGAGGAAAGCAGAGAAGGCAGGAATAGGTTTGTGTTTCAAAGAGATCACTTAATGCTGCACAACTAAAAAACAAAAAAGGAGAAGCTCTGTATGTACTGTTAACACTGCCATGAAAGATCTTCAGAGTACATTAGTAAGTGGGGGAGGGGGGTAGAAAAAACAAGGAAGAGAACTGTGCATAGACTAGGAACACTTTTTAAAAATAGAAAAAATAAAGGAACACATTTGTATTTGCTTTATGTTAAAAATGAACTCTTGAGTTTATCTTTGTGTATGGTGAGGCAGGAATCCATCAGAATCCTAGAGGAGAACATAGGCAGTAACCTCTTCGGTATCAGCCACAGCAACTTCTTTCAAGATATCAAGATCAAAGCTTCTGCACAGCAAAAGAAACAGTCAACAAAACAAAGAGGCAACCCACGGAATGGGAGAAGATATTCACAAATGACAGTACAGACAAAAGGCTGATATCTAGGATCTATAAAGAACTTCTCAAACTCAACACACACAAAACAGATAATCATGTCAAAAAAATGGGTGGATGACATGAACAGACACTTCTCCAATGAAGACATACAAATGGCTATCAGACATGAAAAAATGTCCATTATCACTAGCCATCAGGGAGATTCAAATCAAAACCGAATCGAGATACCACCTCACACCAGTCAGAATGGCCACAATTAACAAGACAGAGTTGGTTAAGCAGCTGCCTTCGGCTCAGGTCATGATCCCAGCGTCCTGGGATCGAGTCCCACATCGGGCTCCTTGCTCGGCAGGGAGCCTGCTTCTCCCTCTGCCTGCCACTCTGTCTGCCTGTGCTCGCTCTCTCTCTCTCCCTCTCTCTCTGACAAATAAATAAAAATTTAAAAAAAAAAAAAAGAAAACAACGTGTGTTGGAGAGGATGTGGAGAAAGGGGAACCCTCTTACACTGTTGGTGGGAATGCAAGTTGGTGTAGCCACTTTGGAAAACAGTGTGGAGATTCCTTAAGAAATTAAAAATAGAGCTTCCCTATGACCCTGCAATTGCACTACTGGGTATTTACCCCAAAGATACAGATGTGGTGAAAAGAAGGGCCATCTGTACCCCAGTGTTTATAGCAGCAATGGCCACGGTCGCCAAACTGTGGAAAGAACCAAGATGCCCTTCAACGGACGAGTGGATAAGGAAGATGTAGTCCATATACACTATGGAGTATTGTGCCTCCATCAGAAAGGATGAATACCTAACTTTTGTATCAACATGGGCGGGACTGGAAGAGATTATGCTGAGTGAAATAAGTCAAGCAGAGAGAGTCAATTATCATATGGTTTCACTTATTTGTGGAGCATAAGAAATAACATGGAGGACATAGGAAGAAAGAGAGGAGAAGGGAATTGGGGGAAATTGGAGGGGGAAACGAACCATGAGAGACTATGGACTCTGAAAAACAATCTGAGTGTTTTGAAAGGGCAGGGGTTGGGAGGATGGGTGAGCCTGGTGGTGGGTATTACAGAGGGCACGTATTGCATGGAGCCCCCGGGTGTGGTGCATAAACAATGAATTCTGGTACACCGAAAAGAAATTTTTAAAAAATAAAAAATAAATTAAAAAACGAGTTCTTGAGTTATATAAAAAACTAACAGAAATAGATGTCTAGAAGCTAGGGGAGTGGGAACTGGGTGACAGGAACAAAGTAGGAGTGAGAACTTTAAACGTTTTTGAACAGTGTGAATATGTCAATATTTTCAAAAGATAAAATAGAAGAAAGTTATATTGAGAAAGAGAGCTTCATACAGAAGGGAACAGTAGTATATAGCCATAGAGATGTGGTGTTGTTTTTTGTGGAGTTGGTTTTTTGTTTTGTTTTTTTTTTTTTAAGATTTTATTTATTTATTTCAGAGAGAGAGAGAGCATGAGACCGGAGAAGGTCAGAGGGAAAAGCAGACTCCCTGGCGGAGCTGGGAGCCGATGCGGGACTCGATTCAGGGACTCCGGGGTCATAACCTGAGCCGAAGGCAGTGGCTTAACCAACTGAGCCATCCAGGTGTCCTAAGATGCGGTGTTTTATATAAATCAGGTTTTCCAACAGGACATGAAGCCCCAGGAGTCAGAGCCATGTTGTTCTCACTGGACTCCATGTTTATTCAAAATTCTAAGAAAAGCCAGATGATTAAAAAGAAATTTTTCTTGGGGGTGCCTGGATGACTCAGTCGTTAAGTGTTTGCCTTTGGCTGGGGTCATGATCCCAGGGTCCTGCTTCACCCTCTTCCACTCCCCCTACTTGTGTTCCCTCTCTCACTGTGTCTGTCTCTGTCAAATAACTAAATAAAATCTTTTAAAAATAATAAAATAAAAATGAATTTTTCTTAAGAAAGAGCTAAGGCCACAGAAAATTAATACTACAGCAAATCATTCAAATAAACAAAGGGCAGAAATTTAACCCAGAGCAGGAAGTTTTGGAGTGGATATCTGTGGCATTAGCATCAGGAAGGAAGATGAGTCACAAGCTGCCACTACTCGCTATTTTTAAGACCTGCTGGGGTGAATGGGGCCTGGAACTGCGGAAGCCCAGGCTTCCAGGGACAGGCCAGCTTGGGCTTCGGGGACTTGGGAGAAGAGACGGCTTGCCGGGTGGGGCCCCAGGTAATAGAAAGGATCCCCATGTGGCAACAGGAAGCTGCCAACGGCGCTGCACATGCTGGCATAAACCCAGAACTCAAATAACACTAACATATACCACCCTGACCCAAGGAGCTTTATCCTCCCCACATTTCAACTATCCTGAAACAAAACGTACCCAACAATCAATATCAAAAGACACATGCGGTGAAAGTGGAAGAGAAGTAAACTATGGGGCAACAGTGGGACTACCGTCGCTGTCACGCATGACAATTCGGCTGTGATCAAGGACCTACGTAACTCTGGTTTTTGTTGTTGTTTTGTTTTTAACACACTATGAAGCCTCGGCAAATAACGCTAGTTTTTACCCAGTAGCCCATCTCCCTTCCTTCCTTAGTACCAGAAGCCTGGTTTTGTTTGGAAAGGCAATGCGCTCCACGACAAAACCCTGTTTTACCCAGACTCCTCTGGAACCAGCGGGTCGTCACATGACACAGTTCTGGCCAATGAGAGAGAAGGCAGACGTTCCGGAAGGCTCCACTTAATGAATGAAAACACAAAGTCCATTATATCCGTCTCCCTCCTCTCTTGAAGGAATACAGAAGTGGTGCCTGGAGGTGCAGAAACCATTCTGCAACTGTGAAAACGAACACCATGGCCAAGCAGAAAGACAGGAGCTTGGGTCCTTGATGCTGTGCAGCCAGCTCTAAACCTTTCTGTATTAGACAAATTAACCCTGACTTGCTTAAGCCACTCTGTCCAGTTTTTCTATAGCTTTATCTGAAGAAATTTCTTAACTGCTACTTAAAATGTCTTCAGAAATGCAAGTATGATGGATTGAAAATAAAAGCTATTACTGCATAGCAGACCCTAGAAATAAAAGCCGTAAGACATAAATTTAAGTGAAATGAATATGTCACTGAATGAACAGATCAATTTTCATTATTTTCACAAAATGACTGCCAAAAAAGAAAAAAAAAAAAAAAAGGTGTTGGACCCCAAACAGAAAAAGAAACAAAAGCATGAGAGTTGGATTTTATTATTCAAACATACACCATTACACATCATCCACAGCAATTAAAGGGCACAGATAATCCAAAATCTCTTAGGCTAGATTATGGGAAGGCAAACTATGGCCCAAAGGCTAAATTTAGCTCATAACATGGATAGCCCATGGTCAAAAATGGGATATTTTTTAATGGGGTCCAAAAAAAAAAAAAAAATAGTACTTGATGACATGTAAAAATCATATGAGATACAAATTTCAGTGTCCATAAATAAAGTTGTATTGGAAGATGGCTCCAACCACTCATTTCCACACTGTCTGTGGCAAAGCTGAGGGCTGCAACAGAGGCACAGGGCTCCCAAAGCCTAAAGAAAAAGTCTGTCCTTTACAAAGTTTGCCAGCCCTGAACTAGACCAAAGATCCCCATTTCTGGCTCAAAGTTCAATTTCTTAATGAGGCCTTCCCTGACAACCAGGTTTTACATTTTTCCAGCACCCCACCCCCCAAGTCCCTACTTCCTTCAAGGCTCCATTGGTTACCACAGCACTTAGCATCTAACATACTGTACGTTTTCCGTATTTATTTCCCTATCTCCTCTAATCGAATATAAATTCCACCAGGCCAGGGATTTTGTCTTCTGTTTTGTTCACTGCTGTATCCCCAGGGCCTCGAAGTGTGTCTGGCATATGGCAAACACTCACTACATGGTTGTTAACGAACAGACAGGATTTTCACACATGGAAGGGCCAGGGTGACAGAAAGGCTTCATCCTGACTCTCAGCAGTGTTGGTTCTCTCATCTTTTAGGATGCTCTACCACAGAGAGTCCTCCCTAACCACCTGAGCTCAAGTCCTATTGTCTAAATTTATTAAAATTTTATTTATTCGCCTCTGTACTTGACTTTAGGCTCACCTCTCTCCACAACGGAGAGAGTCAGTTCTGTCAGCACAGACACTGGCAAAGCAGGAGGCCCTCAGTAAATATTAACTGAACAGATGATTAAAGAATTATCACTCCAGCCCTGAACATCAAAGATTTCCAGGTGATGTTCTAGAGATCAAACGGAGTTGGTAATTTAATTTAGGAACAAATGTAACTGAAGTTTAGCCAAAAAGGAATGTAGATCAAACGCCAATATTTCTCAATTAATGCTAAAGCTGTATGATTTTAAAAAGCAGTGTGTCTAGGATGCTACATGTAACTGTAAATTACCTAAGTAATTCAGAACGATCTGTAGACCCTGAATGTGAAAAAGGCTTTGCTTTTAACATTGACAATGATATTGAAGAAGAAAGTTGTATGTGGCTGTGTTTGAATAAATGCTATTGTCAGTTAATTTTAAAAACTGCAAGTGTATAATATCATATTTTGTTTGGCCCAAATGTTTTAATTATTTAATATATCTGCAAATTGATGGAAATTGAGAAAGAAGCAAATATACCAGTATTTCTCTGTCTCCGCTTCCAACAGCTACCATGGGGTTCTCTCACTCCCATCCACCTCCCCCAATATATCCAAAGCTCTGAACCAAGCTCTTTAAGAGGCCCTGTATCAATAAATGATCTGTATTCCCCTCAAAATTCATATGTTGAAACCTAACCCCCAAGGTGATGATCTTAGAAGGTGGGGGCCTATGGTATGGAAGGTGATTATTTTATGAGGATGGAACCCTCATGAATGGGATTAGTGTCCTTATGAAAGAGACCCAAGAGCATCCCTGCCCCCTTCCACCATATGAGGACACAGCTTGGAGTCTGCAGTCTGCAAGCAGCGAAGGGCTTTTCCCAGAACCCAACCGCGCTGGCACCCTGATCTTGAACGTCCAGCCTTCAGAACTGTACGAAATAAATTTATACTGTTTCTAAGATACCCAGTCAATTTTGTTATCACAGCCCAAACAAAGACAAAGAATGTTTACCCTTTCAACTCCATACCCTGGCAAGCAAGACCTACCCAAGCCCTGGTGACCCACCCCCACCGGCGCCCGGGCGATAAACTGTCTGGGCTGGTGCTGAATGGGCTGACCTGGCATGAACACTCAACGACCCGTGAAAATCGTAGAGAGATGTCTATAGCTCTTTCACTGGGCAACCTCCTGGCTCCAGGAGTCCCTCGGGACTGGATGGGAGGACCGGCTAAATAAATTACACTGCACTGAGTCAGATTAACCCCTGCTCGGAGGCACTTTTAAGTAAACTTGCACTCCTCCGCTCTCTCTTCTCCTCAGATCAGTTCCTTCCCAGAAGGCTGACGGTTACGTTAGGTAATTAAGAAGCCCCTGCTAGAATCCTTCCATAGGCTTCTAGACATGTCAGTCATGTGTGAACTCCGGGATATACACAGCTGATGCTGCACTTCTGGACCCTGGGAGCCACTAGCAAATAAAGAGAAATAATCAATTTGAAGAAGATAGTTGTTGTTGTTTTTTTAGTAGAGATTTAATGTGTATAATTGTGGGAGAGCAAGTTTAAAGAGAAATGAAGTACAGATGGAAGACAACAAGGAAAACTGCAGGGAGGACAGGGAGTGTGTATTTTTGAGTTAGACCTCCAAGTGTCATCCTGGCCCTGTCACCTGGGGAGCCTTGGGGCAATTACAAAGCTTCTCTCTCAGTATTGGTTGCCACTTTTGTGTGAAATGGACCCATTTCTTTTTCATAGATTCACTGAGAGGATTAAATACGAAAAGAGCTGAGCAATACCAGGGACTTGCTCAACTGTCTCATTCCTTCAAACGCATGAGTTTTCCTTTCTTTGCCCTAGATGGGACCCTCTGCAAAAATATATACAAAGTGCCTTCTGGGTACTTCCAAAGGCTTTAGGTATTCGACATAACAGTTCTTTATTTCACTTACTTTCACACTTCAAATACAGTTTTCTTTTTTCTGACTTGAGGTAGATGTAGGACAGATTAAGACCTTTTATATACCTCCCATGGAAAAAGTGAAAGGCAGAGGAAAGAAAATAGAAAGTATAAATCTTCTAGTAACTTGACAAAACTTACCACGGAGGGGCTGGACTGAACTAAGGAGAAGGAGAGGGCCCTAAGACAACTCCTTTCCACCACAAAGGGAGGAAAGGACCCATGATCTTTCCCTTGTTGAAGACCCTAGGAACTTCCCAGCAATTGAGCAAAAGTATCTCGAAGAAACATAATTTCATGGCAAATTATTTTTTTCTGAAGATTTTGTTTATTTGACAGAGAGAGAACAAGCAGGCAAAAGCTTCTGGCCAAGGGAGCTGGCGAAGCAGACTCCCCACTGAGCAGAGAGCAACATGGGACTTGATCCCAGGACTGGGGAATCATGGCCTGAACCAAAGTCAGATGCTTAACTCACTGAGCCACCCAGGCACCTCACATGGCAAGTTCTTTAACTAATACCTCACTGGTAGACTCACTAGGCACTATACTGTCAGAAAGAGGATGCAGATGGCAGGAAGTAGTGGCAGACACTGGACTAGTTACCTCTCTTTCAGTCTGTTAACACTGGAAAACCAAAGTTCCAGTTTGCCCAGGCACCCTTGCAGCTGGGTAGCCCTGTGACCCAGCTCTGGCCCCTGAGGTGTGAGCCCACGTCTGCTGAGTGGAGCTTCTGAACAAGGCTTTGCTCTCCTGATCAAGCAGAGGGATTCAGATGTTAGGCCCTTCCTCCTCCTTCCTGCTTGGAACCTCAATGTGAGGGCGAGAGGTGTGGAGGCAACTTTTCCACCCTAAGCCGGTAAACATCAGGAAAAGACCAAGAGAATCCTAGAAACACAGGCCCTGAACAAATCAGCCTGCAGACTTACGGAGAGACCAACACTTCTGTTCTTTTAAGCTCACGTTAGCCAGGTTCTCCCTCAGTGGCAGGTGAACACATTCCTCACTCGCACACTCACAATATGCTTCTTTGTTGGGGAGTAGGGCAGGATGGAGACTAAACCCCAAAAAGCCATCTGTTGTTAACTTTCTAGCACTGTTTAACTAAACATGAGGTCACACACCAAGTTCAGTGTGTCTGGTGTCTCTTGCACGTTATCTTACTAGAAAGCAAATACCAGGTTACCAAGTCAAAGGTAACAATGAGAGAGGCTGTCTAGCAAGAGATTGAAACTTGAGTTTTAAGGAATCAGAGTGTCAGATGGAGATGGATTATGAAATACCTGACGATTTCTGAAACAGCCAGTATTATATGGTATAAATTAAAGCAATAAAATTTTAATAATGGAAAAAAACTGTGCTTTTTCAACTGTGTATTATTAGCCCAGTCCCTGCTATTTAACAGGCACTCAATATGTTTATGTTAACCATATAAATATTACTCAGTTTGAATAAATACTTTTAATGTTTTCTTTTGAATCAGTCCACATTTTTGGTCCTGTTTTCTTAAACAATTTGCATTGGTTTCTTTTTTCCATTTTTGTAAGTCATCTTCTCAATTTAATAATTTTTTTATTTTAAATACCTCCCATGATTTCAGCCTGAAGCAAGTATTTTTTATACTATCTCCAAGGATACAAGATTTTATACTATCTTCCAAGGACACAAGATTTCGAAACATATTTAATACAGTTGTCATAACATACGCATTTGAGGTAGGATATTTTGGTTGTATCAAAAATATTTTGTTTTTATAATCTTCAGAGTTATCTTATTGCATGCATGAATTCTATTAATTACTAATGTTTAGAACGTTATTCTACCATTAGAAACTTAAGGATTCTAAGGATTATTAAGGACTTCTAAAGATTATTTTTTTTAATTAAAAAAGAAAACTCTTCCAAATGTGCTGACTTTTTCATGATAACAAGTATATCAGCAGTAAGCTACCTAACATACTAACACATATCAGACCCTTTCTCACACATACAGACACACATCCTCTTCTTTCTTGACTCATCCATTCAAGGTAAATATACTTTATCAAGTAACTATTTTACAGAATGGATTTGAGGAAATGTTTGATATTATTATTTTGATATTATTATTTTGTTACTGAAAACAATGCTTGTCATCTATAAAAACTGTCAGCATGAAAACCTATAAATATAACTTTCTAATTTAAAGTGTTTCAAATGGAAAATTTCACAAGAGTTTTTAAAATTTTCAGTGTAAAATGTAAAATTCTTCAACTGGTTTTCAGGAACTTACTGACATCAGGGAAGACAGTATAATTTCAGCTATCAAAATTTAACAGCTTTTGCATGACTAATGAATGGGATCAGAAAAATGATTACCACTGTTCTTTAATTATAATGATGTTCATCTTCCATCTAAATCTATGGATTCTTGGGGAATTACCTTTTCAACAATGACAACTGTTAAAGCCAACCTTCAAATTGTAGTATTGATTGTTAGCTCACACTATTCTAAGAAAAACTGTTTTTGATGAGAGAAAATTTTGCTCATTAAAAAATAAAATCAACAATATTGTTTGAACTGCATCCCATGACTTTCATTGCTATTCTGTGGACATTTTATGATGCACATCTTTTATTAGTATGGTAGTATATAGACTGCACTTATTTAAAGCATACACATATTGGGGATATGTGCTCAAGGAATTTTTAAATTATTATTAGGATTAGGGTATGTGATCAAAAAACTCCAGAGACGACTGCACTAAAAAAGCCATGGGGACCAGAGGAAACACACATGTGCGTGCACACAAGATTATAATGTTTAAGTCTTTATAATGCTTGAGTCTAAATAACTTTCAAGTCAGAAGGCAGATCTCTGCTCCAAACATGAGAAACATTAAATTCTACTAATCTAATTTTTCAGTGCCTTTTTTCTATATTAGGTTTTAAAAGTTAAGTTTGCAAATACCTATCCTTCAAAACCAGCAAAAATGGAGGAAACAAAATCCACCATATTTTCTAAAACTATGGCTTAAATCTTGACATCCTTTGCCTAGAAGCATTCTAGTATGCCTGGGAGTGGAAAAGTTACCACCAGACTGATAAAGAGATCCTAAAAATCTAATCTTGTTTCACTGTAAACATAGCAGCATGTTATACTGCTAATATATTTTCTATGGGTTAACATAAATGAGACATAGTACTAAAACTAGAGTCAGAAAAGACAAGAATATTAGCATACACTTATAGCACCTGAATCTGGCAAAATAGAGACATCTTAAGGTCTGGGCAACATCCTTTATAATCTGTTTTCTCTTCATATTAGTACTTTAGCCTTTGATGACATAACATACTTCCACAGCTTCAACTATCACCTCTACGAAAAGATATCTAAAAATCTGCATTTCAAAACTGGCCTTTTGCGCAGGGTCAATCCCAGGGTTCCAAAGCCTTTCTGGAAATTTATGCTTAAATGTCCCAACATCACCTCAAACTTGACAGCTAAAACAAAACAACAAAAACAATGCTGTCACAAAGTCAATCCACCAATCCACCTCCTTCCCCTAACTTTCCCGTTTTTAATTAACAAAATATAACTTTGTTGATGACCCAGTATGACAAGAGAACCGCCTACAAGGCCAAAACTTAACATTGTTACAAAGATAACCTACATAAATGAAAACCACGCACTTTTGATTAAAGTGATTGTGATTAAACTAGATGAAGGGCACCTCTCAGTTTGGTAGCACTAAAAATAGGAGCAGTATAAAGAATAAAGAAGGTGGGGAGGTAAACCTGACCACAGCAAGCCTGGCCTTGAGGTCTGTGCAGGGCCCTGGTTCATGTGGCACTTTGCTCACGATGGTTGGAACACTGTGATAATGATGCCAAGGGCAATGGCCTGATCCTCATATGGGCCACATAACTCTGAGTCATGTTCTAGTCCTGGCCAGGCAGAAAGAGAAGGATCACCCCGGACAAGTTCCTTATTCCATCGAAGCCTCAGTGTCTCCATTTGTGAGAATCTATAGATCATAATTCAGCTCAGAGGGCAGTGATGAAAATTAAATGACATAATGCTCCCAGAGTTGTACCTGGCCCAATGAAAGAACTCAATACACGTTTACTATTATTATAATTTTGATTTTATTGTATTTTTTTAAAGATTTTATTTATTTCACAGAGAGAGAGAAAGAGAGCGCGAGAGCACAGGCAGAAGGAGGGGGAGTGGCAGGCAAGGAAGAGGGAGAAACAAGCTCCCCACTGAGCAGGGAGCCCAATGTGGGGCTCGATCCCAGGACCCCGGAAACATGACCTGAGCTGAAGGCAGATGCTTAACCGACTAAGCCACCCAGGAACCTCCTTATAATTTTTATTCTAAGGCCACTAACCTTATCCTCCGTTCTTTTCTTTAGCAAGTGTGTTCTGCTGGTCACTGGGGATACCCGGACCCTGTACAATTCCAGTCACCTGGCTTCTCCTTCTCCATTCATTCCTTGATTCACGCGTTTGTTCATTCCACCAGGACGCTCTGAAGGTCTCGCAGGTGTCAGGCACCATACCCAGCAGAGGGGTAAACGCTTGCCTCTGCCTTACGTCAGCTCACTTCCCAAGTGAGCAGTGAGGTACAGGGAGCCAATATTCAAGCACCGACAGTGCCCGGACTTTACTACTTGACTTAAATGTAGGATCCACTCTTTTTGGGACTGTACATTTTAGTAAAACTGAGTTTCCTTTTAAATACTACCATAACCCCTTCTCACTAGCAGCACATGTTCCCTGAGGGGTTACTCTGCACCCAGGCTCGTGCTCCCACACACGCTCCCGTCCTCCCGGGGCATCGGGCTGAAGCAGCTGGAGGGCGAGCAGAGCCGACCTCTGGACAGGGGCTTGTCCAGAGCAGAACGGGGTTGGGCAAAGAGACACTAGTGCTCGCTGTGTGTTCACAAGAATAACCTTTCGACTCTCCCATCTCTGCCGCATACGGGAACTGAGAAAAGGAATTCAAAAGTTAAAGCTAGAAAGTGGAACAGGGAGAACAATAGATTTCAGTCAAGGAAAAGAGTGAATTAACAAATGTCCCCATGCTATGCCCTCGGACTTAACGTCACTACTGGTATATTTATTTTAACACCGAGAGCCAATGTCGATTTAAACACCTTTGTTATTGTGAATCACAGCCGTCTCTCTTTCGGAAATACAGATTAAGACCAAGGCGGTTTATATGTGATTAGGTCCAGTCAGTTCACTTAGCTCCCTAACTGAAACTCGGCAGGTGTCCGAGTTTATGGTCTATTGCTCTTGAGTTTAAAGAAATAATTCAGAACCAATCAGAGAGAGGGTGCTACTGCCCCACCACTGGCCCAACAATTCTTCCCATGAACTCAGTTCTAACCACCATTAATGAAAATGCTACCTGTATGTACTTCCTGACTAGGAACAAGTATTTTCAGAGCAGCTTAGTCAACTCCTTTCACATTCCAGATCATTAGGTTAGTGAGACATTATTTTGCTTCCAAGTCTTGGCATAATTTTAAAAGATAACTAAGTAGGACTGAATTAAACTTAAACTGAATTACAATTAAAAAGACAGAGGAATCTCTAAAATCTGCCCCCTCGAGTTTAGTAACTTTATTTTTCAAAACCATACTTACATGTTTGATCCCACATGATTCCTTGTTCATGTGAAAAACTAAGCCAGCGTCTCTCCCAGCAGCCCCCTCTCTCCCAACTACTCCATCAGGGGTTCCAACAGCCAGATATTCCTCGAGTTGCCTAGTAACCATGAGGTCATCTCCTCCTTTCTTTCCTTCAGCTGCCAAGTCCTGAAACTTTTCCCCTCCTCTCTTGCCCATTTCTCCCCATTTCTTAGAGTCCCTATTGTGCTGCTGACCATACCTCTCAGAAATTTACTGTTCTACCCACTCCCTTCTAAAAGCAGACAAGAATGTTCGTCTCAAGCACATATCACTATCTTTTCAGAATTTTACAACTCCTCATTGACTCTTCATAAACATCGTAGAAAAACAGCTACACCGTCTCATGTTCTTAAATTTCCGGAATCGTCGAATCCTGATGTACACTGGCTCACACACATCGCAATCCAGCCAGAGCACACCTCAGCTCACACCCTAGGCCTGTTGAGAACTGAATGAGGCTTAAAATCTCATCTCTCCTCTCAACAGAACACCCCATCATCTCTTTTCTCTAAATTATTCAAATTTACCTTATTCGGCTAGACTTCTACACACACCAGAGTCCAAACAACACCTTGGTTACATCTTTATTTTCTACGTCCTCTGACATTTTATATTTCTTGCAGAACTTACACAGTATTAGTACATATTAATGTCACTTAGGTTCTACACGTGTGTGGCACATATCCCAAGAGAATTTTCCAGATAGTATATACTCACATTGTTGTCTCTGGGGTTTGTCAGAAAGTACAGATTCTAGGAAGAGTAATGAGTGCTTAAGATTTACTCACACGTGGGGCACTTGTGATGTGGGAAACAGAAGCAGAAGAAAAATTATTAAATTTCCTTACCCACCAACAAGCCTTAAAACAGGCAGAGTGACATTCCTCTAGGGACTCAATTACCTCCACCTGGAGGTTTTGCTAAGTGCAAAGGGCAATCCTAGCCTGACTGACCCCTACCCCCAACCAGGATCCTTAAGTCTATTTTAACAATTCCTTTGGAAACTTCATCTCTAAACCCTCCAAGATACATGTTGACAATCATTCCCAAACATACGGCCCACTAATAGACATCTCAAGAAAAGGTCTCAAGAAAAGGTCTTATACTGGTAATGAATAACTTTTTTCCCAACAACAGCTAGCCCCTCAAGGTCCTGGAAACCTTGCTTCCAAAATTTCTCGGAGACTTAAGCCATCCCTAACCCCTTCCCCAACTTGCAAGTATAAAATGGACCATGCCTCACAGCTCCGGGGCAGCAGCTCTTTCTGCCTACCGGTCCTGTCCCCATGCTTACTAAACCACTATTTTGCACCAAAAATATCTCAAGAATTCTTTCCTGGTCATCAGCTCCGGACTCCACCCCACTGAACCTCACTTATATTCTAAGACTTCATCACTTGGGTGGCTTAGTAGGTTAAGCGTCTGCCTTGCTCAGGTAATGGTCCCAGGATCCTGAGATCCAGCCCCATATGGTGTTCCCTGCTCAGCGGGGAGTCTGCTTCTCCCTCCCCCTACCCCTCACCCCCCTGTGCACATGCACATGCGGTCTTTCTCCCTCTCTAATAAATAAAATCTTTTTTAAAAAAATTTTACTCTTATATAAGAAAACCAGAAAATTCAGAAGATCTTCGAAATGGTACTACCACCCACTTACTTGCCAAACCCAGAAACCTGGACTTCATCTTTTTGACTCTCCCAGATGGTACAATTAATCAAGTCATGGCCTTTCTGCTTTTAAAATTTTTCTTGAACCCATCCACGTTTCTCCATTTTCATTCCCATTAGCCTTTGCCAAGCCATCGTCCTTTGTCTACAGCTTTCCTGTGTCTTCTTCTAACCAGATTCCCCCAAACTGCTTTTCACTGAGCAGCTAAAATGTTTTTATTAAAGCATAAACCTAATGGCTTTATATGTCTGTTTAAAAACCTCTCTTCAAAACAAAACAAACCTCTCAGTAACTTCCCATTATCCTTGAGATGAAAGAAAAAAATCCTTGCCCATCCTCATGCCCCTCCCCCACTCACCCTGAAGCAAGGGCTCTCCACCCACAGTACAGCCAGATCACCTAGAGGGCTAATCAAAACAGACTGTAGAAAGGAGGTCAACCGCAAAGTTTCTCAGTCAGTAAGGCCTGGGTGGGGCTCAAGAATTTGCATTATATATCCATAGAATTGAGCATTATCTGGCCATAAATATGAATGAAGTACTGATACAGGCCACAACATGGCCCAACCTTGAAAACATGCTCAGTGAAAGAAGCTAGTCAGAAAAGAGCATATACTCCTTGATTCCCTTTATATAAAATGTCTAGAATGGGCCATTCTATAGACAGAAAGTACAAGTGGGTGCCTACTGTTGGAGTGAGGTGGGTGGGAGGCAAGGGGGAAGGGCTAAGGTGTGTGGGATTGGCATTTGAGGTCCCAACTTCCTCATGCCATCTCCCACCTCTCTTTTGCCTACATTTACTTCCTCCCCACAGCGACCCAACCTGTTTCCCTCACCAGGAACCTCCTCTTGCCTTCTCGACATTTAAGTCCTAAACAAACAAACAACTCAACAACAACAAAAAAACATTTAAGTCCTACTCTTCCTACAAGGCCCAAACTTAGAGCCTACCACTCACAGTCCCATCCCACGTCCGGAATATCTTCCACTTCCTCTTACTTGCAGAGAACATGCTACTCAAATTCCTTTTGTCTCTAAGAGCTAGTGGATTTTGCCTAGTCAAGTAGACATGAATTTTAGACATAATTTTAAAATCTGGGGGGCAGGGAACATACGCTACACCTCTTTGATGTTAAAGGACCTTGCATATTATGTCAGCAAATGATGAAGTTGCAGGAACAGTGATGTGAAATTGCCGATGCCAGGTCCATGATCCTGGAATCAGTCATTTATCCTACAATCATTCAATGGCCTGTCAATCTAGTCTTTTGCAAAATGGTAAAACTGGCCACAGAGAAGTCAATTAAGTAACTAACCCAAAATAATTCACTATGTAAGTAGCACAAGTCAGGACTGGAACCCGGATTCCCAATGAGCAGCTCACCACCCACTTCTCCATTCTGCTAAATGACTGACATTTAGGATTTGAGACACCAAGCACTCTTGTCCCATTATATCATCCAGTGTGAAATTACAAAGCTTTAAGCTCCACATATTATTTCCAACAATTAGTTTTAAGGTATTAGCAAGGAAAGAGCTAAAACTCAAGAATTAAGCATACCAAGAAACACAACAGAATCATGAACCAGAGCTACAAAAACAAAAGGGAGGAAAAAAAAACCCCACGAACATTTTGGATATCAAAATTATCTGATATAAATTATAAAATAAGTATATTTAGTAAGTCTAATAAAAAGAAAAGTTAGTGGCAGATGGGAGTCTCAGCCAACTAATGCTTTCCAAAGCTTCTAGAGAGGACATGAGTCAGCCTCCATAACCACACATCAATGCTGTCCAAAGTCCAGATAAGACTCCATATTATAAGGTCACCAACACCAGGACAAAACCACAAAGGGGACAGACATTTTCCACTCACAGAAAATGCAAAGGGACCATATGTACTCTCCTTCCTTTCCTTCAGGTACAGGTATTGGCAATGCCTGATTATCACAAAAGCTACTTTGGGCCAAAGACACTGAAGTGTTTACAAATCCCAAAAGGAAAGGACACCCACAATCTGACACACAAGGTTTAAAATGTATATATTAAAGTTTCAAAGGGGCAATTAACCAGTTCAAAATCATGGCTCAAGGGCAAGTAACTAGAAAAGGTTTCTAACTGGAGATAAATAGGCAACTGAAAGATTAAAAAGTATAGAAACAAGCTAAATGACATTAACACCCCCTTCTGAAAGTTGCTCCCATTTCAAAAATATTACTGGACCACCTCTCCTGACTTCCAGGTCCGTTCTGTTCTACCTGGAGACTTTCATTCATGCATCGTGAAAAGATTTGAGAATGAGGTCCAAGATGTGTCAGACTCCCTGCAAGATCTCACAAACCAGTCTGCCTTCATGTTCCATCTGAACCATGCCTAGTCCATCTACTTCCCCACCAAGTACACTAAATTTAGTCTGGTCACAGCCTTGGTGCTTCTTCAAGCATCAGTGTAAAGGATCAGTTTGCTGTTGTTCTCATGTTAATGTTCCAATCTGTCACAGACTGATACTTGCAGAAAATAAATTTCTAGAGAAACAAAATAACAAAGACATAGAAAGAGAAGGCTAGGGGTGCCTGGCTGCCTCACTCAGTAGAACGTGGGACTCTTGATCTAGGGGTCATGAGTTCAAGCCCCACACTGGGTGCAGAGTTTACTTTAAAAAAAGAAAAAAGAGAGAGAAGCCTAAAGTTTTTATTACTGTAGCATAAAAAAACCCAAACTCATAAATTACTGTGTAAACTTACTATAAAAGTTCCTAAATGCTTACCTTCAATTGCAGCGCTAATATCAGCAACAAAGTTTGGTCCATAAGTCATACTCTGAGTAGCTCTACTCCAAGACTGGCATTTGTAGAAACTGACTGGGTCTTTATGTAAATGCTTCCTCCATTCCCATACTATCCACACTTCCTATACAAGTTCTATTAATTCTTCACAGCCTAGCCCCAAATCCACACTGTGCTCAACTATGCCTACCCAGTGGTTCTCAACGGGGAATAACTTTGTCTCCCATCAGGGACATTCCTTAATGTCTAGAGACATTTTTGGTTCTCACAACCGGGTGGTATTACTGGCATTTAGTGGGCAGTGGCCAGAGATGCTGTGAAACATCCTACAACGCACAGAAAGCCGCCACACCAGTCAACAGTACCAAGGCTGAGCAAGCCTCACTTGCACCAACCACTGCCTTCCCAGGTCATCTCCTTCATCAGAGTCCCATCATACTCCTAATCACTGCCAACCCAGCGAAGAATGACACACAGCCTGGCACGGTTTTGTAACAGTTGCACGTATCTGCGATGTTCCCCAACTCAACCATAATTGCTCTGAAGGCTGAAAACCGTGAGAGAGCATCACATCTGCATCCCCAGTGGGATTCGGTGGAGTCTCTTGGGGGGAGCTACTCATCACATACCTGTCAGCTAATCTATCTCCTTCCCCACCTGCTTGATGCAATGTAAACAGCTCTAACTAATTTCACCATCAACACAAGTATTAAACTACTTTTAGTCTGCATTTAAAAAAAAACTTGTTTGCATTAAAAACAACAACAACAAAAGAACAGGAGCACCTGATTGCTTCAGCCAATACACTTGCAACTCTTGATCTCAGGGTCATAAGTTCAAGCCCCACATTGGGCATAGAGCTTACTTTAAAAATTAATTAACTAATTAATTAATTTTTTTAAAGATTTTATTTATTTATTTGACAGAGATCACAAGTAGGCAGAGAGGCAGGTAGAGAGAGAGAGAGGAGGAAGCAGGCTCCCTGCTGAGCAGAGAGCCTGATGTGGGGCTCCATCCCAGGACCCTGAGATCATGACCTGAGCTGAAGGCAGAGGTTTAACCCACTGAGCCACCCAGGCGCCCCTAATTAATTTAATTTAAAAAACAACAACAACTTGTATTACTTAGCAATGTGAGGCCATAATAAAACATTAGCAAATGGAATGAAAGATGTGGTTGGTTTGATTTTATTGTTTTTACGTTTTTTGTCAAGACTACGTGTTTACTTCCTTAAAGAAAAAAGTCAAGTATAAAATATGAATTTAGGATGCCACGATTTTACAAGACTATAAATGAAAGTTTGACACAATGGCTCCTACACATGCCGCCTGTTAATGAGATAATACTTTGCAGCAAAGCTGGTCTAGCAAAACTTGCTGTAATAGTCAAAATCCTCTGCAGTAAGGAGGAAATCCTGCTGAGGACAGTATTTTCCACAGGCAAGAATCACTGGCCTTCAGCCAAAGGCCATGCCTTTATCAATGGCTGGAGATGCTACTCTGTACATAGTGTGTTTTTTAATATGTTGTTCCCATTTCTGCATCAGTTAATCCTCAATTGTGTGGAAAGTGATCCTAAGAGGTGATCTGGAAACTACTTCTACTTACATTTGAAAAGTAATTTGAGGGACACCAGATCATTTTCACAATTACATTTTATGAAGCATCATATAATTAGTTCACATTTCCTTTGTAGGCACAAACTGATACCTCTAAGAGAAAGTCTGGATGCTCTTTTGTTTTTTTTTTAAGATTTCATTCATTCATTCATTCATTTATTTATCTGTCAGAGAGAAATAGAGAGAGAGCACAAGTAGGGGGAGCGGCAGGCAGAGGGAAAGCAGACTACCTGCAAAGAGCCTAATGTGGGGGCTCAATCCCAGGGCCCGGGGGTCATGACCTGAGCCGAAGGCAAACACATAACCGACTGAGCCACCCAGATGCCCCTGAAAGTCTGGATGCCCTTACCAGCATTCTATGGACCCATTCTGTCTTGGACTGGCCACATCATCAGCTTAATCTTCCGACCTTGGGCTTCTGAGCAAAACTACGTGCCCTGTCTTCTAAAAACTCTCACCCAGCTTCAGCTAGACACTTGGTTCTGTTTGGGTCTCACACAACTGCCAGATAAAATGAAGTCTTGAGGAATAGCTCCAACTTCTGGTGCTTCCACCTCAAATCTCTCTATCTTCAGCCATATAATTCTCCATTCCATTTTGACTCAAGAGTTAAGTGGAGAAATTAACAAAGGAGAGAGAGAGAGAGAAAGAGAGAGAGAGAAAATATACTGGGAGCCAGCACAAAGAAAAATTAAAGTCTCTTTAAAAGGTCAAGGAGTCATTGTTTACTCACAGGTTTTTATGAGACCTTGTGGAGACCCTACAATGTGCTAGGCTGTCCTAGGAACTACAGGAACATAAGCGACAAAACAAGGCCTCTAATTTGATGCAGTGCATAGTCTAACGAGGGGGGTGGAGGGGGGGGAGACAGGGCTTGCCAACCATGAGCTTCCATATGAAACTGGCAGTCACAGAAGGTTGCCTATAGGGCTGGGCAGGAGTCTGTGGGGAAGTGTGGGAGGAGGGGGCTATGAAGCTCAGGGACGTGGAAGCGAAGAACAACAGCACAGTGCCAGGAATATAATAAATCAAGCAGTTCCGAGGATAATGGAGGAAAGGAGCCTATAGGTAGGTATTATACCTAAAGGTAGAGAGAAAGAAGATGGAAGGCAAAAGAGGAGTTGTAACAAGGGGGACAGAGGTAGGAGCAAGTAAGTTACCTTCTCCTGGAACTGGAAATTGTAGTTTTCTGTATAACTGAAGCTCATCCCTTCAAACACAAATTTATTTTTACTTCATTTTAAACTAATTTTAGTTCAGAAATCTTTCTAAAATGCACTCCATGTGTTATTGCATTGTTCAGCAGAGCACATCAGAGCAAAACATGCCCAACCTGATTCAATCTGTTCTGGATGAAGAATCATCATTATAATCCGTTTTTGTACTTTGATGTGGTGCACTGACATTCTCAGAGGCACTTATGTATAAAGGTCTGCTGTTTTACTCGATACCAACTACAGCCTGAAACTGTGCTTCTGGAAGTCTCTCGTTCTGCCTCCAGGAGAAAGCTGGCACTTCTCAGAGCTTCCCTTTGCCCTCAGTGGAGCTGAAGATGGCTGTGGCCGGTTTCACTCAGCTGTCTGAGGTGAGGCTCTGAAGGCCAGCCCCCAGCCCAGCCCCCCGTATGTGGAATAGCCAACTGCCCCTCAGAGGCCCGTCTGCTTCCTTCCAGGTCTCCAGCGTCATTCCACACAGGCGTTCTAGAATTCTTATATCTGCGCAAGAGAAGGAACAGTATGATACAATCACCTCTCATAACACGGATTCTTCATGCCACTTATTTAAGAAGCAGGAAAATACAGGTATCGCCGCTTTTTCAAAGTTCACAGTATGCCACTTCACTTTTATATAAAAGGCCGACATTAGTACCTCTTTTCACTAACTGAAAAAATCCAGAGAGGATTTTCACCTTGATGTAAAAGGCAAAAAGCAAAAATAGCATTCAGCATTTGTTTGGCAGCAAGCCTTTATAGAAGCAGAGCGCTCCCCAGCAGCGGGAGTGGCGCCCCCAAGCTCCTTCCCTGGAACCACACTCAGCAGCTCAGCATCAAGCCTCCGTAGCTTTGAACCGTGTCTCTGAGCATCTGTGCTTTATCTCTATTTATTGTACGCACCTGTTAGCAAGATGTGTCTTCAGGTATCAAAAAAGCCCAAGAGAGGTTATCTTCTTGGGTTTGGGAACACTCAACAATTGTTTTCATATAAATGAATGGTAATTGCTTCTTTGCTTGATGGCATTTTGGCTTATGAAAAGTTTCATAGGAATGTTCTACTTCTGGGTAGCAGGGGAAACCTGTTAATCATGTCCCTCGCAGCCTTTTATGTTTTCCAGGGCAGACTTCCGCCTATGTGCTCCATGCTGGTCCCACCCTGGCATGGTTCTGAACTCTTGATAAGCTCAATATTTGTGATGTGGAAGCGGTAGAAACAATATCTCTTTTTCATTCATTCAGCAAATGCTACATGCCAAGTTCTTTAAAGGAAATGTGGAGGTATAGAAAGATGAATGCAACAGCTGTGACCTCAAAGAACTTTGAACTTGTAGTTCAAACAACATGGGTACAAAATAATTAAAACCAAGGGTGGAACATGTGGAGGCCCCAGAATAGCAGTTCCATTGGCTGCACCATGTTGGCCTGGAGAAGCAGAGTCCTCCCAGTTTGGAGGGAGGAGGAGAAAGGGAGGGCCGTGGGGAAGACTTCACTGGGAAATGGTACAGGCTTCAAAGAAAGGAGGGGAATCTGGTCACAATGCAGGGTGAGCACAGGCAGAGGGGATGTTAGGAGAAAAGGCATAAGAGGCAAAAGGTAAAAAAGCCTGGTGTATTTATATAGTAGTCAAAGGAACAGAAAGAGAAAATGCTGCAAAGATAGGTCAGATTCAGATCACAGAGGGCCCCAAATGCCAGGCCAAAGTTAGGCCTTGAAACTGTAAGCTTTGGGAGCCAATGAAGTTCTTCTAAGCTCTCGGAACCCAACACACAGACTTAATCTTGTTAAAAGGATGAAGCCTTTTTCTCCCCTTTAATGGAAAAGGAATTCAAAAAGTCAATTATTAATCATCTCCTCCCTGTTAATTATCTCTTAAAAACCAAGCTTGCTATTAAAACAGCCCCATGGAACTAACTAGAGAGCCTCCATTTGTCTAGCTTTCACACTGCTGGAACTACATATCCGTGGAAAAGGAGTCATCTAGTCTAAAACAAAGGGCTGCATAGACATACAAAGCAAATTTATTCTTTTGATGAAAAATAACAGGGAGGGTGACATCTATTCCAGGCCACAAGCTCATATAAAATATTTTGGGGAAAAAAATAAACTCTTTTCCACTGGCCACTTGTATTTTAGTGAAATTTTCTAGAACAGCCACCTTCCCAAGAGGATGCTATTTTTCCATCTAGCTCTGATATGACTTTCTTTGTCCTCATCCAAATAAACACATCTGCCCCTGAGACTAACCTATGAGATAGATCATTTTAGCATTACATTCCATGGGACTCTGTATTACCCTCTGTTTTCCATGTTTACCTTTTCTCCTCAGAATAGGAGTTATGTGGGAGGGGCAAGGATCATGCCATGTACCCATTCTGCATCCTGAATACGACTAAACACTGTGAAATAAAAAGTACTCATAAACATGGGAAAACAGATTAACCCGATCAATTTCCAAAATAGATATCCCTAAAGACCCAATTCTGTGTTAGTCATATTGGTTCATATGTAGACTAGAAGAAAAAACTTAAAAACTCAAAGCTAGAAGAGTTCTTCAAAGGATGCTTCTCAACCAGTTCTTAAAAAGCATCAACATTATTAGTCGTTAGAGAGATGCAAATCAAAGCCACACAGAGATACCATCTCACACCTACTAAAATGCCTAGAAACGAGAAAACAGACAATAACAAGTGTTTGTGGGGATGCGGAGGAACTGGAACCCTCAAACCTTGCTAACAGGAATATAAAATGGAACTACCACTCAGGAAGACAGCTTGGCAATTCTTTACAAAGTTAGACACAGAGTTACCATATGAACCACCAATTATTCTCCTGGTCTATGTCCCAGGGAATTGAAAACATGATCACACTAATGTTCACAGTAGCATTATTCATAATAGACCCAAAGTGGGCACAATCCAAAAGTCCATCAACTGATGAATGAATGAACAAAATGTGGTATATTGATGCAATGGAATATTATTCAACCATAAAAAGAAATGAAGTACTGATACATACAATAACATACATGGACTCTGAAAACATTATGCTAAATAAAAGCAGCAGATACAAAAAGCGACATATTGTGAGATTCCATTTACGTGAAAAGTCCAGAACAGGCAAATCCACAGAGACAGAAAGGAGATCAGTGGTTGCCAGGGGCTGGGGGCGGGAGGGAATGGAGGGTGACTGCTAATGGACATAAGCTTTTTGAAGTGAGGTAAGGTTCTGGAATTAGATCATGGCGGTAACAGAGGAAGTATACTAAAACCCACTGAAAGGTACAACCGGAAAGGATGAATTTTATGGTGCGTGCATTATATCTCAATTAAAAACAACAATAATAGCCTGAGGAGAAACCTGGAGCCCAGAAAAGCTTAGTTTCTTGTCTAAAAACAGAAAGCTGATTAAATGGCAGCAAAAAGGGTGGGGGGAGGAGAGCACCTGGCTGGCTCAGTTGGTAGAGCATGCTGACCCTTCATCTCTGGGTTGTGAGTTCAAACCCCATGTCAGGCAGAGAATTAACACAAAAGAAAAAAAAAAATGTCATCACCAGAACCAGACTCAGTCTCCCAACTCCCAGTGCAATATTCTAGGTCCACAATGCACTGTTCTAGAAATACAAGGGCAGTCAGTGCAGACTTGAACTAGTAATTTAACAGCTCACACCTCATCAGAAGGGAAAGATGAATCAAATGATCTCTTTAGTTCCTTCCGGTTTTAAAGCAATCTTTGTGAGCATTTCCTCTCTGCTACTATAGATTAGAGCAGGGGTTCCCAACCAGGTGCGATTTTGGCCCATCTGGGAATATCTGGAGACATTTTTCATTGCCACAGCTGCAGGCAGGGCATACTACAAACACCCAGTGAGTAGAGACCGGGCATGATGCTCAACGTCTGCAATGCACAGGACAACCCCACAATAAAGATTTATCCACACCAAAATGACAACAGTGATGCTGCTGATGCAACCTCGCTTAGGGTATGATCAAGTTCATTGTTAAGGTTTTCCAGGAAGTTCTGTCCTGGAGTATAAGGACTCCAAGCAGCAGGTCAGAGATCAGAGTGACTGAGAGGCCAGCACCAAGCACAGACAGGAAGGAAATAGACACTTTTTACTTCCCATAATAGTTTCCACAGAATCATTCAAATGCCCGTAGGAGTCAGATAGTTAACATAAAGTAATGAAGTCAAAAATCACCGAATAACTATTTAGGACTATTATTTCCAGCTTTCCACATAGAAACTTTCGCTGGCTTCCATTCTTCATGAAACACATAGAACCCTCTCAATACAATACTGTAGTTTCCCACTTTTGATAAACATACATCGAAGAAATACTTCGTATTATAGGAAAAAGAACGGCACAAGCTCAGTAACAAGAAGCTCAGAGTTGGGAAGACAGCGGGAATGGTAGGGGGTACGGAGACCCCCAAGAGCGCATGCCCCGATGAAGGGACCACCACTAATCAACTCTGATGCAGCCAGACCATGATGGAGTAAGGCCCTGGGGTCTAAGAGATCTACAGATGTCTCAAGAAGAGGAGGAATTCTAGATTGCATGTGTGTGAGAAAAACATTCACCAGGATTTAAAATCTTTGCTCCAAAACATTTTAAAACACTGTGTTAACTCAAAAGAGAAGGAGTTCTAGCCTCTGCAACTAGACTATGACCTCTAGTCTACACGGACCCTAATAAACACAGATGTGTTCCATTTAACTCAGGACCTATTCTCTGGCTAGAACAATAATTTTTTTTTCCTTATCTGAATAGCTTATTTAGAGTTGAAAATTCAAAAAGACCGGAGAATTAGTATAGACTTAAATATAAATGAAATTCATAATATTATTAATGGCTGCCTTGTCATTAAGTTCCAACAACTTTACAAATGGGGATACTGAGATCCAGACAAGTTCAAAGACTTGCTATGCCATCTTGCCACTGAAAACACCGGAGCCAAAATAAATAAATAAATAAAAATAAAAAAATAAAAAAAAAAAGAAAACACCAGAGCCATAATTTGAACCCAGGTCATTATACTCCTAAAGTTCACCTTCTTTCCACTTATCATCTTATTTATATCACCTAAATGTCTTCTACCAAGCATAGCTACAAGGCTTTCTCAGTAAATTACATGTAAACAATCTGATCTTAGAGAGAAAGATGGCTGACAATATGGAAAGCACAAAAATTACAATTATTAAACGGGGCAGATGAGGTGAATGAATGTCCTCCTGCTCCTGCGGGCCCCTCCTGTGCATGTTGACTGCATCTTTCCCTCTACACACAGTGGAAATCTGCACTCTACAGGCCCTCCATCCCTCTCCTACAACCACTAACAACCCTGACTCTGGCCTCCCACTTTCTACCCACTCTTGCACTGAACTCCCACGGTAGGCTGCAATATACTTGCAATATTGTATATTGCAATATACAATATAAACTCTTTCCACCCAAAAGGACACATTATTTACAGGGTAGAAAACAAGGAATGATGGGCCTGTGGAGAAAATGTCTCCCAAGAACAAAGGATCCCCGATGGAAAGAATGAGAGCACACACTTCCACTACCACCACCATTTGTCCCAGTAGATCTCATGTGGACCAAAAGATCCCAAGGGATTAAATATCTGTCCTGGACCTCATCCCGGCCAACCTTTCCTTCTCCCATATTACCCCATGAATTTCCCATCCCATCCTGCTCCCTGCAGCTCAACACATCAACTCAGTTCTACTCTATCACACAAACCAAGACAACTGCATTTGAGGTAAATCATATACTTGGTTTCAGGACATCCAACAAAACATTCAACAGTGTCTTCAAAGACCGTCTCAATTTCTCTCTAACCTCTGACTCCTTCTTCTGGGACATGGCCATTAGGAAAATGGATGACACAGATGTAGTGTCTATACCTTCTGGATTCTATGACAAGGCAAGGTATTTGAAATTTCTGAGTTTCATTTTCCTATTCTGCTAGAGAGAGTAAAGGAGGGTGGGAATGAGTATGAATGGCTACCAAGCCAAGTCCCTTTGAGGAATACAAAAAACAAACGTAAAGCCTTGAGTATGTCCTGCACACAGTGTGAATGAGAGTTGCTGTTTCCATTACTATCATAATCTTTATGAAATATTAGCTTTCCATTTCAACCCGTATTTCTTATATCTCTGACCAGTCTCTGCAGGAGCAAAGTCATTGCTTTCACATGCCCAGGGCACTGTAGCTACGGTCACCTGCTCAACAGCTGAGTGGGGGTCCTGGAACTGCTCCTCTCTCCTTCACTTGAGCTCATACTCTGTTATCCAAGCCTGTTTCTTTTTTTTTTTTTTTTAATTTCTTTTCAGCATAACAGAATTCATAGTTTTTGCACCACACCCAGTGCTCCATGCAATGCGTGCCCTCCCTAATACCCACCACCTGGCTCCCCCAACCTCCCACCCCCCCACCCCTTCAAAACCCTCAGGTTGTTTTTCAGAGTCCATAGTTTCTCATGGTTCACCTCCCCTTCCAATTTCCCTCAACTCCCTTCTCCTCTCCATCTCCCCATATCCTCCGTGTTATTTGTTATGCTCCGC
>PISX010022903.1:0-30818 GCA_004024625.1 Mellivora capensis
ACTCCCTTCTCCTCTCCATCTCCCCATGTCCTCTGTGTTATTTGTTATGCTCCACAAATAAGTGAAACCATATGATAATTGACTCTCTCTGCTTGACTTATTTCACTCAGCATAATCTCTTCCAGTCCCATCCATGTTGCTACAAAAGTTGGGTATTCATCCTTTCTGATGGAGGCATAATACTCCATGGTGTATATGGACCACATCTTCCTTATCCATTCATCCGTGGAAGGGCATCTTGGTTCTTTCCACAGTTTGGTGACCGTGGCCATTGCTGCTATAAACACTGGGGTACAGATGGCCCTTCTTTTCACTACATCTGTATCTTTGGGGTAAATACCCAGTAGTGCAATTGCAGGGTCATAGGGAATCTCTATTTTTAATTTCTTGAGGAATCTCCACACTGTTCTCCAAAGTGGCTGCACCAACTTGCATTCCCACCAACAGTTTAAGAGGGTTCCCCTTTCTCCACATCCTCTCCAACACATATAGTTTCCTGTCTTGCTAATTTTGGCCATTCTAACTGGTGTGTGATATTTTTTTTTCCCTAGAGAACCTAGAAATTTTTAAATTATTAAGTGCTGAGGATTCTATTATTCAAACATGCATTATTAATAAAATTATTTGGGAATCATAAAGCTTACCAAAAAAAGTGAGCAAAAAATAAAATAAGCACAATTTAATTTTAAACATCAGTTATTTCAGAAAAGACTATGGTAAAAATATATAATGATTTCAATTTGTATGGGGGAAATGCACTTTTGACCAAAAATGATATGTGTGCAACTTTATCCTAAAGTTGGTTATTTATTTCATGTTGCACAAGTCATTTTTACCTGTCATAGATTTATCTATAGTACTATTCTTTACATAGATTCTTGTAGGTATAAAATAATCAAGTGTTGGGATGCCTGGGTGGCTCAGTTGGTTAAGCAACTGCTGTAGGTTCAGGTCATGATCCCAGGGTCCTGGGATGGAGTTCCATATTGGGCTCCTTGCTCAGTGGGGAGTCTGCTTCTCCCTCTGCCTGGTCTGCCTGACACTCCCCCTGCTTGTGTACTCTCTCTCTCTCTCTCTCTCAAATAAATAAATAAAATCTTTTAAAAAAAATCAAGTGTCAATTTTTTTTTCTTTTTTAAGTTTGCCTAAAAGAAACTATTTTAGAATTTAGTGAGTAAAGCACTTTTTTTAAATTGGTAAAGTTAAAATCTCATTTCTGTTACAAGATAACCACTTTAAAAAACTTTTTCTATCCAGATGAGAACACATAAAGAGAGTATATTTGAAACAATAAACAAAGATATTTAAAGATCATAAAGAAATTATTTCAAAAACTATTTTCTTTTCAATCAATATATATCCCCTTTAAAAATACTATATTTTAGGTACAAATATCTGTAATCTCTGCAAAAATAATATTATGTCAGCACAGTACTTGTCATGAAACTTGCTTTAAACAGATCATGGATTACTATTGGTGGATATATCTTAGATTCATGCAGAGGTAACATATTGATAGGCTACTACAGATATGTTCAGAGAAAGATTGGTAAGTTACTCTGGACCCAACTATATAGTATAGGCAGAATTGATGTCCAATTGAATGATATTCTGTGATGGTTTTATAACTTAATTAATGCTATATTTTCCATATTTACCAATTTCACCAGTAAATACTCAGCCAAAATGGAAAATATAATCCAATCAGTTATTTGAAAATATAAAATATCTTAGTTATTTCAGTAACTTGAAATGTTTTACTCAACCCAATTTAAAAGTTTTGCCAATTTAACAATGCACAAAACCAAAATTTAAGTTAGATTGTTTGCCTTGTAAACATATAAAAATTATGAGTTGGTTTTTTAAAGCAAATCTGGGTAGTTTAAGGTGAACACTCTTAGAATTTCTCATTTAATATCTAAAATAGGAAATATTTCTATGCAGTTGTATTACCTTCTATCATAATTAGTGAGTCTGAATCACAAGTTTCCAAATGATTCTAGGAGCCTATTTTATCTGTACAGGAAGAAATATTTGGATGAAACATTTTGTAAAATTGAACCAGTTTGTATGTTATGAAACTAACACCCACTTCCATATGTTCATGTTAATTAATTTCAGAGTGTTAGTTTGCTGTCATGTAGACAAATCCATAAAAGAGCATAGACCACTCTATCCCCAAGATAGTGAATGACAAGGCTTTGGCAGCAGAGGGTGACTAGGTCATTCCTTTTTCCATCTAGAATCAAACCTGACTAGATTAGAAAACACAGAAATATCATATATTCTTTATTCCTGAACTGCCTAACTCAGAGTAGTATGTAGGAATGTCTTCACAAAGTCAAATGTGTGGCTGGAGTTGGTGGGGAAATCAGAGCATTAATTACCTTTATTGATTCTACCATTGAGTTTTGCACCATATTTTAGATGGGCCAACTGATGAAAATCAGACTTATGTCCTGATATTAAAGATAAAATCACCTGAAGACTTATAAAAAGTTGGATGAAAAATCAACAATTTTTCCAGTTCTCTGAAGAGAACTAACAAGGTTTGAGTGGGAAGGGCAGAGTATTCCAGAAACTATTAACAGGTAGTTGGCTCACAGAATAAATAGTTCTGTATGCACCTTGATAATCTAGATCAATGTCAAAATTATTTATATAAACACATAGCGTTAGCAGAGTGAAATGTTTGTTTATACTGATTTTCCATTAAAATAAAGGTACAAGTGAAAGGACAAATGGATGTCATTCATACTGCATGTAATAACTGAAGACAAAATAATTTTATGAACCAATCTCTTTGAAATATCATTGACTTAAATATAACCTGCAATGAATATTTGCTGACTTGAGTTAGTTTCTACATGTGGTTAATTGGTAATTCTTAACTCAGAAAATTCATGCTTCAGCTTTTTTTTTTCTCTCTCTTTTTTTTAGGTTAAAATTTTCTTTCATAATAGTTAAAGTAAAAATTTAAGTTAATAGTTTTGTTGATAAAATGTGAAATACATGTGTAATTTCTTGTCTTTTTCCTTCAATTCTTGCCATACCATTTCTTGTTTTTCTTTCTGTAGTTATTTTGTTTGGTCTGGTTGAATTTGGATGTTGATGGTGTAAATTATTAGTTTCCCAAGTAGAATGTCCATTAAGTTGATTTAGATTACTTAGCAAGAAAGCTAAATATCACAATAGATGGAGGAGATAACCCTGACATGTAGGTTGGGATAACCCATTTTCCAAGAATTAAATTTCCTTTAACCTCACAATGTGCATAGCATTTATTGATCATTGATAAATCTTCAAGGACTATATCCATTTTAGAATCATCATAATTAAAATATGAACTAGAAAAGTGCCCTGGTTGATGATATCTGAAAACAATCTGAATATATGGGTCTCTAAGAATACTACGTGCTAAACCAAAGGTGCTAAGTAAGGTAGACATTTATTTTCTATCACACTGATGTAGTTTTTGAATGTTGGTGAGGTCCAGACCTGATGGCCAAGAAAGCATTCTTGAGGCATCTTTGGCGCAAACAGTGGTTTTATTAAAGCGTGGGGACAGGACCCATGGGAAGAAAGAGCTATTGCACTGGGGATATGAGGAATGATTATATTCTTGAGAGCTGGGGGAGGCAAGGAAAAAGGGAGGAGTCCAAAAGGATTTTCATATGCTAAAGAATATCCTTAGGATACTGGAGGCCTGGCTATCCTAAGTTAAGGTTATGTTTTCTTCTAGTAAGGAATTAATGGTTAAGATAGTTGGGAGCTTCCTGGAAGAACATTATACTCTACCTGTCTCAGGTCCTTGTCAACAAATGGGCTGCAAGTTATAAAGAAATTTTATTTTCTTAGGGATGGCTTAGTCTGTTAAATGTCTGCTTTGGGCTCAGGTTATGATCCCTGGGATTGAGTTCTACATTGGGCTTCTTGCTCAGCAAGAGGCATGCTTCTACCATTGCCTGCTACTCCCCCTGCTTGTGCGCTCTCTCTCTCTCTCTCTCTGACAAATAAATAAATTAAATCTTTAAAAAAATAAATTTAATTTTGTTTACTTTCCCTTCTGCCTTGGTTTTCCACATCACTATGGAGGGGAAGGTGATATTAGGGGTCCAGGAAGTTGATATATGGGTCTCTGGAAGTTCGGTTATGGATAAGAATGCTTTTTCCTTACAAATCACTAAGACATTGGTTAATTGATGGAGACTCATGTCTTGTAGGACTATGATCTCTCTTAGTTAACCATTTGTTTTTCTTTAATTTTCCTTCCCTTAGTTTTATGGCAGCCAAGAGTGCCTGAGAAATGTCACAGTTTGTCCTCAGCTTGCCTTCTGCTCCATCATCAACAATACATAGTATTTAGTAATATTTTAAGATAATCACATGTCTTATATTTGATTGACCAACAAGTCTATGCTGTGTTTTAACCTTTAAAAATGTAACACAAGGACAAATATTTTTGATCAAAATTCAGGGTAAGTAGCAATTACATCCGTGTCAATATATCATATTATCACATGCAACTTTGCTGATTATGTTTTCATTTTGTTTAAACAATGATATCAAAAAATTACATTGTGGAAAAATACAGGTAAAATGAAAAAAAATGCTTTAAAAGAGGAAGCAGATAAATAGGTTCACACATGTTTTCTTTATTCTTTTATCTGCTCATTAATTGCCAAAAATAATAGCATAATTTCAAATTATTTTCATCCTTTGGCAATAATGTTTTAGATCATCTTCAGAAGGTAGTTGTAATTATTGTAATAGTTATTTTATGATTTAATTCTCGTCCCTGATCTTCAAAACATACTCTATATACATTATGTTATAATGGATATTGCTTTTAGTGATGTTATTTTCCCATTAGTACTTTTGGGGAAAGTTAACTTCATAATACAAATAAATGAAGTGTCATGAATTTATTTATGTGATTTCCCGTTAGATTAGCTCTTGAGAATCCTCTAATGATAAAGGCACAGGGCAGTAAACTTTTTGATTTTGTGTTCTAACTTCAGAGGAATAGCTTGAGGGACTATTGTGCAGACCATAAAAAGCTATGTTGGATACAATTAAAAATAAGAGAGACATTTTATGATAAAACTATGTTAACTTTTGCAGTTATTTCAGTATTTTCATGTTTTTTAACTGTCAGATATGCCTGATTTTCTTATGTTTTTCTTAAAAAACAAACAAAAAAATTCACACTGTTGTTCCTAAGAGAAACAAATGCAATAACTTTGTAGGTTATCATCACTTCACGTTATAAATTAATATACTCCAAGAATTCTAATGTTTTTCTTTTATTCGACTAGTATCTTATCCTTCAATAAATTACAAAGAAAGCAATGAAAAACAATTTAAATGAAAAATCTTTGGTTAACTCTGAAAGACTTTCATGCTATTTTTATTTTTAATTATTTTAATCAAATAAAATTAATTATTTTACTTTTAATTATTTAAAAAATTATTTATTTATTGGAATTTGCTATCACAAGTTAGTTTTTCCACTAGAAAATCAAGTTGGCTTCATTTATAGCTACCAGTCTAATTGAGTATCTCAAGTAGCAGAGTAGAGTAGAGTGATCTACCCTGAATCTCTCTGGCATCTATTCTGTTATATCATACATGGATTCTTCTAGATTATTTATAAATACCTCCCCAATTAAGTTTTTGATTTGCATATTTACTTATTTAAGAAAGGGTATGATGGCCTCTAGTGGTTCAGAAAGAAACATCAGTGCTTACATTTTCAAAGCAATAACAAAAATATTTTTATAAAAATAAAACTATGAAATTCATGCACAAGTTCATGGCACATTGTAATTTTTTAAATAATTACTCTCAACACATTTATTCACATAAACAGTAAAATACACTCAGTTGTTACATACATAAAGTGCATACTTAAGTATATGTTATAAGGTTATTGAATGTGTTTCATAATGGGGGTATGAGTTATTGATGATATAATGAGAATTTAAGAATTTAGATTTATTCACAATTTAGGATATGCATTAAATATAGCTACCCTTGTGAACAATCATAATACCTACAACAATAATAGTTAATAGTAACTGAAAATTTATTATGTGCCAAGAACTGTGCTGTTTTACATAGAGCAGAATTTTTAACATTGCAATAACCAGATCAGTTCACATCATTATAACTCATATTTTATAGCAAAGGAAACTAAGCTTCAAGAATGTACATTTTTAAGTTAACATTTTAAGGGCAGATATAGGTTTTGTACTCAGGTTTTCTATCTCCAGACTCCAAAATCTCAATAACTGTTTTATATCAATCAAAATTGTGATGATATTTTATAAGAATCAATAAAAAGTTGTTTTTTTAGTGGCATACATTTTTAATATAAAATTACTTACTGAAAATAATCTTTTTGAAAGATTGTAACTATTAAAATGTATTTGTTATTGTGCTTAAAATGTAAGTCAAAGTCTCAATTTCAAACTCTTTTATAAAATGCAGACATTTTTAATTTTTATGTTGGACTTAATGGATGGCATACTTTATCAGGTGTACCAAATAGAAACAATAAAAACCAGCAGATTCTTAACTATAGAAAACAGGAGCGCCTGGGTGGCTTAAGGGGTTAAGCCTCTGGCTTTGGCTCAGGGCATGATCTCAAGGATCCTAGGATAGAGCTCCACTTCGGGCTTCCTGCTCAGTGGAGAGCCTGCTTCTCCTTCTCCCTCTGCTTCTCCCCCTACTTGTGCTCTCTTTCTCTCTGTCAAATAAATCATTAAAAATCTTTAAAAAAAATTAAAAAAAAACTACAGAGAACAAATTGATAGTTACTGGAGGGGAGATAGGCAGGGAATAGGCTAGATGAGTGATGGGGATTAAGGAGGGCACTTGTTATGATGACCACTGGGTGTTGTGTGTAAATGATGAATTACTAAAATCTACATCTGAAACCAATATTATTCTATGTTAAGTAATTGGAATCCATATAAAGACTAAAAAAATACTTTGTTGTTATCTTATTTGGGAAACAGAATTTTTTTTAAAGATTTTATTTATTTATTTGAGGAAGAGAGATATCAGAAGTGGGAAAGACAGAGAGAGGGAGAAGCAAACTCCCCGCTGAGCATGGGAGCCGCATGTGGAACTCTAGCCCAGGACCCTGGGATGATGACTTGAGCTTGAAGGCAAACACTTAACCAACTGAGCCACCCAGGTGTCGAGACTGAATAATTTTAACAACTGGATGCTGTTAAATGAAACAAACTGGTACCCATTTACTCAGAAATTTTCTTAGGAATGACTAAACAAAGATTTCCATAATTTTGTTAAGTTAGCATGTAACAATATTCCTTCCCTTCCTTCCTTTTCTTACTCCCTCTTCTTCATTCTTTCCCTCCAACTCTTCCTTCCTTTTGTATTGTATCTGATTTTTCCCCCTAAATATACATGCATTAAAATGGATTGATTTTGGTGTACAAGTCTGAGTTTAGAATATATATATATGTGTATATATATGCATATATATATGTATGTATATATATATATAGTTTGTCTCATGACCACTATGATTAGGCTATGGAAGAGGTTTACCACCCAAAAAACTCATCTGTACTGCCCCTTTGTAGTCAACACTCCCTCCAAACCTAACCTCTGTCACAGATTGATCTCTATTCCTATAGTTTTCCTTTTCTAGAATATTATATAAATGGGATCATACAGATGCAGCATTTTGAAATTGGTTTCTTTCTCTCAGCAAAATATCTTTGAGATTCACCTCTGATACTGGGTTTATCAATAATTTGTTTGCTTTGTTGGTATTACTCCATTGCATGGATATACTTATAGTCTGTTTATCCATACACCTATTAAAGGAATTTTGTGTTGTGTTTATTATACAATGATCATGAAGAAACATTCATGCCCAGTTTTTGTGTGAATGTAAGTTTTCATTTCTATAAGGTAAATAGCTTGCCGGTCATAGGGCAATTTTGTTTCATATTATATGTCAAACTGATCCGTTTTTAACTTTCAGATTCTCTTTTGAAAAAAAGATTCTTTGTCAATACATATTATTTTTTTGCTTTCTGTTCATTTTCCCTGAGCAAAACTATAAAAATGTCTACACTTATTTATTTATATTATTTTTAAAGACTTTATTTGTTTATTTTATAGATAGAGCGAGAGAGAGCACAATCATGGGGGCAACAGAGGGAGGGGGGAAAAACAGGCTCCCCACCAAGCAGGGAGCCCAAACTGGGACTCATTCCAGGATCCTGGGATCATGACTTGAACCAAATGCTTAACCTACTGAGCCACCCAGGGGCCCCTTTAGTTTGTGTTTAAAAGATAACTTATTTTGGAGTCATCTGGATGGCTCAGTAGGTTCAGTTTTTGACTCCTGGTTTTGTCTCAAGTCTTGTTCTCATGGGTCCTGAGACTTAGAATTACCTGGAGTCCAGCTTCTGGGATCTGCTCTGTGCTCAGTGGGGAGTTTGCTTGAATATTCTATTTTTCTGCCCATAATCTCACTGGATCTCTCATTCTCTTTCTCTCAAATAAATAAATAAATCTTTAAAAAAAGAGAAAAGATTGTTTACTTTGGTGAAATTTGTAAATCTCTACTTTATTTTCATCATAGTTTTGAGATATTCTGTTTCTATGCTCTCGGTTTTCTTCTATATAAAGGAAAAATGACACTGCTGGACTGGGTATTCTATAACTTATGTCATATTTTAACTTATTTTGAAGAACCTATAATAACTACCTTATCATATAAACATAAATAAATATTTTGTATATGAATTTTCTTTTGATACATATTATTATGCTGCTTTCTAATTCAAATTTGATCTACATTAGTTTATTGATCAAGGAAAGACTTGGGATAAAGTAGAAGGAAGGATATATACCTTATTTTGAAATATTAATTCAGTGCTTCTTCTAATTAGTCTTATATTATCAAAGGCAGGGAGGCATATGTTGTTAACTGAGTAGAAAGACAGACTTTGTTGGAGGAGCTGTCATCAATAGCCTTCAGTATGGCAGTAATGATAATGAACATTTTGATGTCTTAATAACCATCTCAATTGACTATTAAAATGCAGCATTGCACATTAAAATTATTTTATTACTCCTGAAGAAATTGCAGTTACTCAATAACTATCTGCTGCTTAGTGGTAACCTATAATTTTCATATGAGTTTTTGCCTTTTCAAAAATTCTGCTGAAAATAAAACAAAACAAAACAAACTCTCTCAGGGGAACCTAGGTGTCTCAAATGTTAAGCATCTGCCTTTTGGCTCAAGTCATGAGGTCCTGGGATGGACGCCCACTTTGGGCTCCTTGTTGAGCAGGAAGTCTGCTTCCCCCTCTCCCTCTGTCCCTCCCTCTGCTCATGCTCTCTCTCTCAAATAAATAAATAAAATCTTTAAAACAGAAAATTTTACTTATCTCTCTATCATCTATATCTATCTAATTTGACAACACTATTAGACTGTGATCATCTTCTTAGCTTCTCCCTCATTTAAATCTCTCCTCCTCAAGTACAACAATGTCTTAGAACTGGAATTGTTTATAATATTTTCAGATAAACATCATTACTATATATATATTATATATGCATATACATATAATATATAAATATATGCACATATATGTATACATATATGAATGAAATAGAGTACTGAGAAGATAATACTTATTTTCAGGGACTCTATAATTTAAGTACAAGATTAAGTCATAGCTGAGAAAGACTAATGAGTCATATATGCAAAAGTTGAAACCACATTTGAAACTATGGATAAATAAAATGTTTTTATAAGTTTGATTTCTAATTATGAATGGGAATTTGGATTAAAACTTTGAAGAGGTCCACTTTAATGTAGAATTGATGTTCTATATCAAAGAATTAATAAATTTGAACATATATAGATTCACACAAAATAGAAATTAGGAGGTGTTATTGGAGGGAATTGTGTTCCTCCAAAATTCATATGTTAAAGTCTTAACTCCCAGTGTGTGGTTGTATTAAGAGATAAGACCTTTAGGAAGGTTAAATGAGGTTATATGAGTGGGACTGTAATCTAATAGAACTGATATCCTTATAAGAGGAAGAGACACCAGAGATGTGACTGCAGAGAAAAAAGGCTATTTGAGGACACATGAAAGGCAAGGAAAGAGACCTCAGCAGAAAATAAATCTTTCAACACATTGTTCTTAGACTTTTAGCATCCAGAACTGTGAGAAAATTAATGTCTATTGTTTAAGTCATACAATCTTTTGGTATTTTGTTATGGAAACCCTAGAATAACAATGCAGGAGGAATATCAGTTCAATGGATTTCAAACCATATCATGAACAGGCATAAGTGTTAGAAATAATTATTTGTGGGCCTCTGGCAAGATTAAATTTTTTTGTGGGAGTTTGGGTAAGGGATTTCTGTGATTGACCAAAGGACTGATATTAATGTTAGAGGGAAATTGTTTCTTTGTCATTTTCTGCCAAAAGCTCTTTCTATTGGTACATCAGAATGTAAACACTGTTACCTTTGGAATAATGACTTTTGTTATTATGTGGTCATATGTCACATTTGTTTTTATATGTTTAAACATAGTCATAGTTTATACTATTTTCTGTCATTTATTTCAATTTATATTATCTCCTGTATTTTAACTGTGCCATTAAAATTTTATAAATTTATTCCATAATTATTTATTAATTGCTCCTATTATTTTATGCACTGTGTCAAGTTCTATAGTTCTGTTGTAAATAAGCATAGATAAGACCCTTATGGAGTTTATACTTGACAGTCCAGTATGGAGTTTATACTCGGCAATTCATTCTAAACAATGCAAATGCAACTTTCCTGAGGGACATTTATTTGTTATTAATGTTTTACTTATATGTGGTATTATATACCTATGTATTTAAATTCAGATGAAACTTTTAAATTAATTTCAAAAGATTTTTTTAAGAAAAAATATTTGGGTGAAATGGTATAAATGTTTTCTAGTTCTTGATAAATACTTGAAAATTATTCTTGAGGAGGTATAATCTGATAAGTATTTGGGAGTGTCTTTCTCACTGCATGTTAGTCAGGAATGAAAGTTAAAAAATGAACTGGTTGCCAACAAATTATCTCTTGATCTTGTCATTATATCTTAAGTTATTAACAGTGAGTTGAATTAGTCCCTCATATTATTTTTTTCTAGTTCCTTTGTCAACTTAGGAATTTTACACATTTAAAATTATAGTTCTCAGGATTTTGTATTTTTATGTGGATTATTTAATAATGTTTTCAGTTGACTCTTACATTTGTAGCAAGCATAGATCACATTTATACATCGTTTTCAAAGGTAAATGGTATTTTCAAGAGTTTAGTGACCTTGCTTAGCTCATTTTTTAAAAAGATTTTATTTATTTATTTGACAGAGAGAGATCACAAGTAGGCAGAGAGGCAGACAGAAAGAGAGGAGGAAGCAGACTCCCTGCTGAGCAGAGAGCCAGATGCGGGACTTGATCCCTGGACCCTAAGATCATGACCTGAGCTGAAGACAGAGGCTTTAACCCACTGAGCCACCCAGGCGCCCCCTTGCTTAGCTCATTTATAACATATTTTAATCAACTGTGAAAGAGGACATTGTTTTTATTAGTATAATTAATCTTATGCTACCTACTCTTTAAATTTGAACTTTGCTTCCCAACTGAACAATACAATTTTCTTCAATAATAATCACTTCATCAGAAAGGCATGTAATTTAACATAATTTTTAAAAATATTTTATTTATTTATTTTAGATCATGGGGAAGGGAAGAGGGAGAAAATCTTAAGCAAACTCAGTGCTGAACATGGGGCCCAATCCAAGGATCAATCTCGCAACCCTGAAATCATAACTTGAGTTAAAACCAAGAGTCAGAAGCTTAGCCAACTGAACCACTGAGGTGCCCCAATTTAACATAATTTTCATTAAGATATATACAACTCCAGGTCTTTTAAGAAGCAGATATGAAGACAGGATTAGAGTGCATAGATTTTATATTAAGAGAAATACCTGTGAGAGAAATTAGGGAAGGAGCCAAGTAAGACTAGAAGAGCCCCAGATTTTGGTGCAAGTATGATTCCAAAGGAAAAAAAGGAGAGATGGTTGGGAGGAATTGTAGACTGCCAGAGACTTTAAGAAGACTTGGTAAAGCACTTAGGAAGTTCTGTAGTCAAATTTGTCTATCAAAGAAATCCCATGTCTTGCAGGAACAGGAACAGCCTTTGGGGAGAATGACTTCCATGCAAATGTGGTATTGGAATTATGCAATAATTGTCTTTCTGTATCTAGCTTATTACACTTAGCATAACATCCTTAAGATTCATCCAGCTTGTGGCAAATAACAAGATTTTTTTAAAGGATGCATAGTATTCCATAATACATAATATTCTCTGTGTGTGTGTGTGTAACATATTATTTTTATGCATTCATCTGTCAGTGAATATTTAGGTTGTTTCTACCTCTTGGTGATGGTGAATAATGCTGCAGTGAGCATATAGTTAACAATACTGTATACTTAAAAATTGGCTGAGAAGGTAGATTTCATGTTATACTATAATAATAAAAGAAAAAAAGGTGATGGCAGATTTCAGAGAGCAACGAAGGGGCCTTCATTGCTTGTACCCCTTACTGTTGGAGTTTTGTGAGACGCATGCCTTTGCCACCAGCGTCTATCCTTTGCACTGTAAAAATTTACTTCTCAGAGAACAGCTCTTCCTTTGTGTAGGTGGGCCTTTCTTCCTAAGGGGAAACTCACAGAAATGTGGTTAGTGGGATGAAATATTGCTCCTATTGCTGTAGTAGACTCTGGGCCACAGCTGCTACTTAACGTCTCCTTCCTCCATATTCATTCTAGATTGCCCCACCTTAAGCTATATTACTGGAAAGTCTTGGATGACTTATCTAATGGTATGACAGAGTATTCATTCCAGAGGTGTCTGAGGCTTTGGTAAATATATCCTTCTCATTTGAGGGTTTCTGCACATAGCTATTTCAGTTACAAGGGGGCATGAGAGTACTGACAGACACTCAAATGGATTGTCTTTACTTAATATTCAGTCATTCATGATACCACCATGTATGTGGAGCCCTCCTTCTACTGATAAGGACAAATTACTGTGATGGTGAACCACTTTTTTGCCTGCTGGTCAGTGGACACAAGTCATCTAAAGTACTCTGGTAGCAGGTGTAACTTATAATTCAGAGAGATCCTTGCTTCCACCCTGTGAAGAGTGAATCCTCTCTGGAGATCAGGATCTCCTACCCTGCAGAGTCAGACTTGTGGGAACAAAAATTACAACCCCCCCCCAGTGGATTTTTGTAAATTATGGCAAGTGAGCCACACTTGCTTCCAATCCTTATTTCTCAGACCCATGTATTTTCCATATTCAGACCACAGCAACATATAGGTGTCTTAACAAACAAACTCTATCTTAAACAATGGAAACCTATTGTTTTCAGAATTTTGCCTCTGATTTGATGCTTTAGCTGCACCTTTAGAAGGCAGTTCTGGCCAAAGCTTTGAAAGCAGGAAAGGCAAAACCATAGCCAAAATCGTTATCTAGCTCTGTGGGGATGAAATGCTTGCCCAGCAATTTATAAATGAAATCTGAATAAAGATAGGGTCATAGATTATATAGATATTAGCTATTTGAACCCTGTCTACATTTCATTTTAGAGTTAGGTTATGAATTAATCAAAACTCTAACACATGCTTTACTTTACAGTTCAGTATGTAAAATAACGTAGGGAGATGTATCTTCCACATTTACTTGTGGAACCTGTCTGGATTACCTGGACAGAGAGTCAAGGGAAAGAGACTAGCCTCATCTATTACACATTACAGTTACAATAAAGAAAAGATTAAGTGAAATAAAAATTACATTGCCCAAGTACCTGAAATATAGGAGGAATTTATCAAGAGGATTAATTCTCTCTAATGAAAAAAACACTTCTTGAATTGCAGACTCTTAATGGTAACAATTATGAATGGTTTAAAATGAAACATACAGATATTCTGAGTAGAATATTTAAAGCCTGCAGTAATTTGGTCAGTATAAATTTCAAATCATTTAACATTTAATATTGACATTTCTACTAAAACAATTCATTCTGGGAAAATATCTCTGCTTTAGTGATGGTTGGATTTTCAAAGCTAATATTTATTAAATTACATAGATCTGTATCAGAGTTGCCTGCATTTATCTAGTTGTTTATTAAATTATCTTTAATTTTCCTTGACTTTAGTAAGCTCTTATTGTATGCAATAAATTGGGTATTATGAATATTGTTGGCACAGAGATTTTATAAAGAATGACAGAGGTGAGAAGAAATTTAAAAGAGAATGTGAAGATGCCCTGCATTTTAATAAGCTCTGAAGGAACAGCAAAAGGAGCACAGGTTTGTTTGTTTGTTTTTTAGGCATGTTCTCCCTTCCTTCACTGGGGACACAGAATTACATCATATGCCCACTTTCAAAACCACTTCCTATTATTATGAGTTGTAATGTTTATTATCTGTTTATCGTCTGTTATATTTTGAATAGTTTGCCAATGTTTTATGTCTATTTTTATTTTTTCCTCAAATCTAAAAAAACATACTTCTTTTAATAGGATTTTATAAATGAATTTTGATCTTTAATTATTTAACTTTTTATAAATTAATTTACTGTGATCTTTATTTGTTGGATGAAAATTTGTTTCCTCCTTTCAAAGTTTACAAATTAGATTTTATTTAAAGGAGCAAATCCAATAAATGACATTTTTAATCTTTCATAAAGAAGATAATGAGTCAGACGAGTAGGTGCTGATATTCCGGAGTGCCATTTTTATATTTCCCAGGGACAAGTACTTTTCCAAATATACTTAACATATAATGTGTAAATTTAAGGTGTACAACATGTTAATTTGATACATCTATGTATTGTAATAGTATTAGAATTGTAAGCAATAATTAGTAACTCTCTCACATTACATAATTAACATTTCTTTTTAGAGGTTAAAATAATTGGGTTCTACTCTCTTAGCATGTTTTGTGATTATAATACAATATTCACAATTCATGATACAATATATTCATGATAGGACTCAATAGGTCTCTAGGATTTATTTGTCATTCATTGCAAATTTGTTCCCTGAAATAACATTTCTCCTACTCCTCAATCCCCCATTTCCTGGTAACCACCAATTTACTTTCTGTCTCAATAAGCTTGTCTTTTTTTAGATTTTAATTATAAGTGGTATCATATAGTACTTGTGTTTCTTTATCTGACTTATCTCATTTAACATAATGTGTTCAAGCTCCATCCATGTTGTCAAAAATGGTAGAATGTCTTTTTTCTCATAACTGAATAATATATATACAGTATATATACACACACTACATCCTTTTTATCCATTCATCCATTAATGGGCATTTAGGCCATTTCCATATTTGGGTTATTATAGGTAATGCTGTAATAACATGAGAGTGCATATAACTGATAAACTGATATATTCTTTTTTTTAGAGATTTTATTAATTAATCAATTTATTTATTTATTTATTTTTGACAGAGAGATAGAGAGCACAAGTAGACATAGCAGCAGGCAGAGGGAGAGGGAGAAGCAGGCTCTCCATTGAGTAGGGAACCCAACTTGGAGCTCAATCTCAGGACCCTGGGATAATGACTTGAGCTGAAGGCAGACACCCAACTGACTGAGCCACCCAGGTGCCTGTGATACCCTATTTTCATTTTCTTAGGGAATATGCCCCAAAGTGGAATTGCTGCATCTTATGATAGTTGTATTTTTACTTTTTTCAAGAAATTTCATAGTATTTTCCAGAGCAGCTGTACCGATTACATTCCCAGTAACATTGCACAAAGTTTTCTTTTTCTCCACATTCTTACTAGTGCTTATATATTTTGTCTTCTTGATGATAGCCATTCTAACAGGTATGAGGTGATATCTTCTTGCAGTTTGCTTCACATTTCCCTGATGACTAGTAATGTGGAGTAACTTTTCATGTACATGTTGGTCATTTGGATGTCTTCTCTAGAAAAATGTCTATTTCCTGTTACCATTAAAAAAAAGATTTATTTATTTATTAGAGAGAGAGGGAGAGCCAGTGAGCAGGGAGAGGGGGACAGAAAATCTCAATCAGACTCCCTGCTGACCACAGGGCCCTACCCAGGGCTCCATCCCACAAGCCTGAGATTATGACCTGAGCTGAAACCAAGAGTCAGATGTTCAAACAACTGAGCTACCCAGTTGCCCTTCCTGTGCCATTTTTAAATTGGATTTGTTGTTGTTATTGATTTGTCTGAGTTCTTTATATATTTTGTATATTAATCCCTTTTCAGAAATCTGGTTTTCAAGTTTTATCCCTTCTGTAGGTTGCCTTTTCCTTTTATTAATTGTTTCTTTTGCTGTGTAGATGTTTTTGATTTTTATGTAGTCCCATTTGTTTATTTTTGCTTTTGTTGTTTTTTCTTTTGAGATCATATCCAAAAAAATTATTAACAAAAACCAGTATCAAGGTGCTTCTTCCCATTCCCCCATTTCAGGAACACAAGTCAGCTCTTTGAGTTTTGCCAAGGCGATTACTCTTATGGGGACGGGAGAAATGAAAACAATGAAGAGAAAAAGGGGTTTAGGGAGTAATATAAGATCCAAATGTACATGACAAAAAATAGTAAGATTTCCAGCAATATTTAAATTGCTTCATTAAGAAGAGACACTTGATCCTTTGTTTCCTTAAGAAAAGATGGATAGGGGCACCTGGGTGGCTCAGTGGGTTAAAGCCTCTACTTTCGGCTCAGGTCATGATCTCAGGGTCCTGGGATCGAGCCCCACATCAGGCTCTCTGCACCTCGGAGAGCCTGCTTCCTCCTCTCTCTGCCTGTCTCTCTGCCTACTTGTGATCTCTGTCTGTCAAATAAATAAATAAATAATCTTAAAAAGAAAAGATGGATAAACTTGGAGAGAAGAGAAGTTGGAAAAACCATGTTTCCATATAGTCCATACTTTCCCAATCAATTTCATGAAAGAAACAAAACTGGAGATAAATAGGAGAGCTTTGTGTTTCAAGGTTCATTTTACTGAAAATAATCATGAACATTATGTGGATCAAAGTTGTCATTGTTGTTGGCAGAAGAGGTGACTTTACCAAATCCAAATCATCAGTGTTCTGTTGTCATGGGTCATCAGAATTATTAAAGATGAGTTATCCTTAATCAGAAATTTAGCTTAGTTAAACAAACAGAAACAGCATCACTGGGCACTAATTATGTGTGAGTATTATTTTTATACTTTTTCAAGGTATGATTCCTTCCAAATAAAATCTAGAAAGTGGAAGCCACTTGTGAACAGTAATGGCAGACCCATGAACATCAAAGTAGCAACTAGAAAAGATATAAAAGAATGACCTCAGCATTTATCTTTTATAATTGACTCAACACTAGTAATGAAGAATTGAGTTAAACAGATAATCTGTTCATAAAAATAATATATTTTTGTTGTAATTTTCTAAGTTTACATCAAGTACAGTTGCAAATTAACCATTTGATTATGCTTAAATGGATTCACTTTTTATTTACTAGCTCTTTAACTGATTGAATAGAAATAATGGAAGTATTTACTTCTCTTGATTCCATTCATATGGTCAGTTGCATTTATAAAAACAAATCTTACCAAATCAAAAAATGCTGCACTGACAAGCTGTGAGAAATGACAATAATTCCACTAATGCAGTTGCCAAGTACACTAATTATCTTAATGATGATACAGTTGTTTGATAATCACATCCCCCAAGGACCAGATACAGTCAATTCACACAGCTGCAGAGTCCTCTCCAGGCTCATTTTGCCTTTTCCTGTCTTGGTAAAAACTACATAATATTGCTTTATTAGCATAAAATAATCATCATAGCTGAACATGAGCTGAACATACAGATAGCTAGACTGCTGAAGGGTAATCAAGGAGACTCCTGCATGAGGTGCTGCCCTGTCATTCATTTCTTCAGTACTTGCCGGAGCCATAATTTAGACCACAAATCTGTTCAGTGTAATGTGATGGTGTGGATTTTGAAGGAGTAAGAATACGTAAGTGGTCTATTTACCTAAATCAATGGGCACAGGGCTTGATAGAAATATTTTGAAAACATAACTAAGTGATGTCTTTATAGCTTTGCTGGCAAACACTTTTTTCCTTGCCTTCCTGAATTCTCAAGTAGCAACCAAAAGTAGCTTTCACAAGTCATTGAATTTTAAAGTATAATTGACAATGAGGGAGCATTTACCTTTTCATAAAGGCAAGATAACAAAACATGTATTTGGGAAAAGGCAGTTTAATGGTTATTTGTTATACATTCAATAATTTGACAAAATATTTTTTCTTATTTTTCTTTAAACTATATTTCTTGATTAGACTTTTTCAAGAACTGGAAAGGGTTTAATGTTTTAGAGTTTGCATGCTAACAAGTTAGCCTGTCACAGTTTTATGATTATGGAAGAGGCTCCATATGAGAGACAAAAGACTCTAATATCCATGGCACAGCATAAAACAGGAGCTACATGTTTGCTTCAGGTTTTTTGTTCCCTGTGTCCTGTGGGGCAATGTGAAGCTATGTAGATGGGTGCTGTCTACACAGTTGGTTTGTGTGTGAAACTTAGGAAATACTGATCTTTTAAAGGATCTACTGGAGTACCTGCTGAATGTTTGCGTCAGAGGGGGAGATTATCTTTATTATCCTGGACAGCAGTCAGATCTGCTTTCTGCCCAACATGGAGAAACTATCCCTCATTTCAGCATTGAAAGTGTAGTTCAGAAAAATGTAGCAGAATAATGTCCCTGCTTTATAAGATGTGAGGAAATACAAGAGAATAATGAGTATCATCTCCTAACAGATTTTCCAAGTTCAATCTGATAAATGATTTTCAGAATCCATGACTCTCCAGATATGCTTTATGTTGGTAGTATTTATAAGCTTCCTTTTGTTTTTACTTGTTTGTTTTGAGGGGAATAAATATGGCACATGGAAAAAAGAACATAGCTGTAAAATAAGTTTGTGTCCTCCAAAAACAGATACCAAGTCAAAATCAGACATGCCAGATACTTGTTGAGAGAAAAGGCTTTTGCAGGTAAAGGGAAAAGGAAACAGGTTTAGGCAGAAAGAGCCTTCCGAAAACAACACGCATCTGGCACCTGTGAAAGTGCAGTGGGGAAGAGGACTGGATGGGAAGAGATTTAGTTTTTGCAGTTGAAATTCTGAGAAACACTCATCCAATTCTATGAGGAGCCTCAAAGCAAAGACGGTCTTGAAGAGGAGGCCAACTCTAGCACCCATGCTAATTCGGACATTGACTAGGAGCAGTCTGGGGAGAGCATGGGCTTTATTATATGTTGGTTTATATGATGTGTTGGACCCTGAACCTGAGAGCATGTTCACTAAATATACCCCTAGAAGCAAGTTCTTTGAGAGATCTCATCAGAGTATGCTGTAGCAAGGATAGCGAAACTTGGAAGGGTAGTTAAATAGCCACAATTTACTTCTGTCTTGGAATATCTTCTGTTTCATAAACGTTTCAAAGGTTTCTGTCCTGGGAAGACATGATTAAAGGTAAATTATCTATGTTTTGTAATTGGAGAATAACATATAAATCCACAGCTCCCTGTGATATAACCTCAAAATGAACAGATAGAAACATAGTGAAGAATAAAACAGACTTTGTGCAGTTATAGCCACTAGTCAGCAATTTTTTTTAAGCCTGCATTGAATATTTTGAGCAGTTATGCCACATAGTCTCTGTGGCAACAACCCACCTTTGCTTTTGCTTTGTGAAAGCAGCCACAGACAATATATAAACAAACAAGCGTGGTTGTGATCCAATAAAACTTTTTCCAAAAACAGTGCTAGCCCAGATTTGGTCCATAGATCATAGTTTGTCAACAACCAATATAGAATAATGTGCTAACTATGTGCTCTGCACATGTTTGCCATCTCTGTACATGACCAGTGGTACAAATTGACCAGAGATGGCAAGTCCCATCTAAGATACACAGAAGCCGCACATTGGAAGAGTATGTTTCCTTTGAAAAGTTATAATGTTGCCTATTGAAGAAAACTATTTAGAAAATCACAGACACCTCTACTGATGTATGAAGCTCTGTGTTTTAGGGGTATATGAGGTTCAGATAAAGGCCATGCAACCATGTATGCTTCAATAGAACAAAAAGTATATGAATGGCTGGTATCAGGTTGGAGAAATGAAGAAGTCACCAACAAATGTATACCAATATTTTCTATTTTTATCATGCCATATATTAAAATAAAGTTATTAAACAGAAAAATAACTCATCTGTATTTCCTAGTATAAGAATTTGAGATAAGGAGTAGAAAACAAAATAAGTGCCAATAAAGTATAGATTTTCATTTTATTCTTGGGCAAAAAAAAAAAAAGTGTCACTGGTTATTCAAATGAATATACAATCCTCTGATTTAGTTTGTGTTCTCCTAAGACAGCACCCACCTCGAATATAGGTATGGTAAGTGGTCCTGAGAAGTACAAATAGAGTGAGACAGAAGAGGAGAAAAACTGCATACAAGTGCACAGTTGTCAGTGTTGCCGTGGTAGGTAACATGGACTCGTTTCCTCTGGAACCATTGGCAAGTCATGGCTTGCCACCCAGAATTGTTCATCCTGTGGACTGTGATCACCTCTCATTTCTAAGAGTCACGCATCCATGGGCCAAGTGGGCTCCCAAGTGAGATAGTGGGATTCAGATATAGTGGGACTCTGGGAATCAGAAAAGTCCATGAGTGAGAAAGTGAAAAGACCCACAACTATAATGATGCTAGAAGTAGAATGCCAGCTGAGAGTGAAGCATCTGAATTCAGAGGACATCTACAGTAGCCGAGCTGAAATCAGAAATGTGCTGAGAGTACATAGTGTAGGGCACCTAAGGCATTTGTCTACACCCTTTTATTTGCTTACTGTGTCTATTCTGTCTATTCAAAGGATCATATATTTTTCTCTTAATTTGGGAAGGGTTTACACTGCTTTCATAGGTATAAAAGGTGGCCTGTTCCAGTAATCTTGTCTTATCAGAGATCATTAGGATAATAAGTTGAAATGATATCTTTTATTTTTAAGGTTAAGATTTATTCACTACTGTAATAAAGAGAGCAGATCATATATGGTTGTAATGTGGCAGGATTGCTGAGCACCAATCTTTTCACATCCAAATATCAACTTGATGCTATTACATATGCTAATACAATAAGCACACTGTACTGGTTTTAGACAATATTGCTTTTAATGGTATCCCTGACTGACATCTTTGCTACTACACGTGCAATGGTTACATACTCTAATTTTATAATATTAGACACTTTTTTGTTGTTATGAGTAGTCTTTTTTTCTTTACAAATTTTTATTTAAGTTCCAGTTAGTTAACATACAGTGTGAAATAGTTTCAAGTGTAGAATTTACTGATTCACCACTTACATACAATACCTGGTACTCATCACAAGAAGTGTCCTACTTAATCCCCATCACCTGTTTCACCCATCCCCCCACCCACCTCACATCCAGTAACCATCAGTCTTATCTCTGTAGTTAAGAGTCTATTTCAGGGTGCCTGGATGGCTCAGTCAGTTAAATGTCTGCCTTAGGCTTAAGTCATGATCCCAGGGTCATGGGATCGAACCCCACATCAGGCACCCCACTCAGCTAAGGTTCTGCTTCTCACTTTCCCTCTGCTCATGTTCTCTCTTTCTCAAATAAAAGAAATAAAGTCCTAAAAAAAAATAGAGACTTTCTTGTTTTTTTCTCTTTCTCCCCCCATATGTTCATTTTTTTTGTTTGTTTCTTAAATTCCACATACGAGTGAAATTATGTGGTATTTGTCTTTCTCTGACTTATTTCACTTAGCATAATACTCTCTAGCTCCATCCATATCATTGAAAATGGCAAGATTCCATTCTTTTTGTTGGCCAAATAATATTCCATTATTTTTGAGATCTTATTTATTTATTTTTTTTTCACACTACAATGGTTACTTTTATTTGTTCAAGGGCTCATATTGCAAGCATTAAACCAAGCATGGGCTTTGATTCTGTAAGCACAGATTCACATATTTAGGAAGATAAAAGCAAACTGCAATCCATGTATATGGATGAAAAACTAAAGGCTCACAGTTAATCGTATTGTAGTTTTAAATTTCTACAGCCTAGAAGCCAGGAGTCACAGATCTTTTAGGTCTTTCTGGATGTCCCACAAGGTGTCTGTGCTTTTCTTGAGCTGGGCAACCTCATCATCTTTCAGCTTCTGGTTGATCACACTGGTTAAGCCCCGAGCGTTCAGGATACAAGGAAGGCTCAGGAAGACTTCGTTCTGAATGCCATACATCCCCTTCACTATTGTTGACACTGGATGAATCCTGGATGGATTTTCCAACATGGATTCAATGAGATAAGCCACATTAATCCAATAGCCCAGTTGGTATATCCTTTTAGCTTGATGACTTCGTAGGCACTTTCCACCACCATCTTATGCACTTCCTTCCAATTTTCACTGTCATTGTCTGTTCCCATGTCTAGATTCAGTTCCTGAAGAGAAACGCCTGCCACATTCACTCCATTCTACACAACCACACTTGAATCACCATGTTCTCCCAGAATCCATCCATGGCAGCTGCTGGGATGAATGCCAAGTTTTTCAGCCATAAAGTAGCAAAATCTAGCAGAATCCAGATTACACCCACTTCCGATCACACGATGCTTGGGTAGTCCACTTAGTTTCCAGGTAACATATGTGATAATATCCACTGGGTTGGAAACCACAATTATGATACAATCAGGACTGTACTTAACTACCTGCGGAATAATGAATTTGAAGATATTAACATTCCTCTGCACCAGATTGAGCTGGCTCTCTCCCTCCTGCTGGCGGACTCCTGCAGTCACCACCACAATCTTAGAATTGGCAGTCAGAGTAATCTTTATCTGCCACAATTTTAGGTGTGTGAAGAAATAAGCTCCCATGCTGCAGATCCATCATTTCTCGTTTGAGTTTATCTTCCAAAACATCCACAAAGGTAAGTTCATCAGCCAGGGACTTTCCCAGAATGCTGATGGCACAGGCCATACCAACTTGTCCAACACCCACTACAGTGATCTTATTGTTTGGGATGGCTGCCTCTTCTTCTGCAACTGGTGCAATCAGTTTTTCCTTAAGAGTTGCCATTGTGCCCAGAGAGAACCCGCTTGGAGGGCCCCGGCAAGAAGACAATGTTTGCTGCACCTATTTATTTATTTGACAGAGAGCACAAGCAAGGGAAGCAGCAGAGGGAGAAGGAGAAGGAGACTCCTCACTGAGCAGGATATATAAATTATATATTTATATAACAGATATAGATTTTATTAATTCATTAATAATTAATTTATTAATAATATATAATTGATAATAATTATGTGTGTGTCTGTGTATATAATCCCTGAAATCTGGTGTGTGTGTGTGTGTGTGTGTGTGTACCACATTTTTATCTGTTCATCAATCAGTGGACACTTGGCCTGCTTCCATATCTTGGATATTGTTGATCATGCCACTGTAAACACCAGGACACAGGTACTCTTTCAGACACTATGTTTGTATCATTTCGGTAAATACCTAGTATTACAACTGCTGAATAGTAGGGTAGTTTGATTTTTAACTTTTTGAGGAAACTCCATACTTCTTTCCAGAGTGGCTTCACCAGTTTTCATTCCCACCAACAGCATAAGAGTGTTCCCCTTTCTCCACAACCTCGCCAACACCTGTTGTTTCTTGTGTTGTTAATTTTAGCCATTCTGACAGGTGTGAGATGGTATCTCATTGTAGTTCCCTGATGATGAGTGATGTTGAGTATCTTTTCATGTGAATGTAGACACTTTTTTGATGGACTTACTTTGGCTTCCCCTTTGGTCTTCTAATTACTTGAAAAAAAAATCTTATTTTCAGGAAATAGATATCATTGACTTACTCAGTTTTTCCTCTGGTCCTTTTAACTAGCACAGATAATTCCATGAATAGTCCATTGTTTTAAAATTGTTTCAGCCTTTTTTTCCACAGGAAACCTTCTAATCCAAAAGTGATTGTGAGCCACATAAGCTCCACCTAAAAGCAATGACTAAAAGTATTAATTTAAAATATGGGAAGCACTGGTCCTGCTGTCCTTATCTGTGGCCAAACTGATTCTTTCTTTTATCACTTCACATGCAGTTTGATTATAAAATTCCACCTGAAACTAGAACAAATGCAGAGTATGAATGGGATTGGTTGGAGCTGCTAGAGTTATACAATAGTGTTCATTAACAGAATTATATCCTTTTAGAGCCAGATGATAAACATACTTCCAGTTAAATACAAAATCTGATTATTAGTGGCTGCTTGCAAGTCTGTGCTGAGAAGACTCCACTTGTGGGCTAAATGAATAAGCAGTCCTTCGCTAATTATTGATATATGCAAGGGCACATCATAGGGTAGTGGCTGTTTCTGAGCTAAATGTACACACACATTGCCCTTGAGAAACTTTAATGGGGATAGGATACCAGGGAACCCAGTTCCACCACTAACTAGCTGTGTAAACTTGGCCAGTTACTCCCTTGTGCCTTTTTCTTTATTTATTATATAGGACCAATATTACGCTATAAGGATTTTTTTGGGGGGGGAGGAGTGGTGATAAATAAAGCAAACTTGGTAAGTTGCTTAACAGAGCACCTAACAAAAATTAAGGAATTGTAATGCTAATTGTTATAACAACCACAGCATGCAAGCCATCAGCATCATTTTTGCCTGTGCTAAGAACTTTATATCTTTTATATAAGTTTTGTTTTTTTCTTTCCTTGCAGTGATAATAGAAAATAGTTATTTTTACAAATAGATAATTGAAGAGAAATAACTATTGAGAGTGTTATGGTGCCTTACATTTGCCCAAAAGTTAATTTTGGCAGCAGAAGTAAAACCAGATATGTGATTTACTGAGTATGGTTATTTACATCTGTTATCCTGAGTATGTGTATTCATTATTGTAATAATAATGTGCTTTTGCAGCATAAATAAAATTGATATATTTTTGTTTTGAACAAGATATTTCTTAAAGCTCCATTTGTAATTATCTGAACTTGAGATCAGTTAAATGAGTATAGATATTACCCCATGAGTGAAATTTTTCTTTTTCTTTTTTTTAAAGATTTTTAAAATTTATTTGACAGAAAAGATCACAAGTAGGCAGAGAGAGAGGGGGAAGCAGCCCCCCCCCACCCGGGCAGAGAGCCCAATGCAGGCTTGATCCCAGGACCCTGAGATCATGACCCCAGCCGAAGGCAGAGGCTTACCCCAGGAGTCACCCAGGCACCTCATGAGTGGAAATTTTCTTAGGAAAACTTTATAGGTTACTTCGTTTAGGAAGAAAGGCAACAAAGTCACTTTAACCATTGAGAAAGATGGATATGAAGTATGTTTACATTAAAATTGTCAGAATATTAATCAGAAATATTTTTTATTGTTAGTATAGGCAGCAATAAAAATTACAACAATTAAATGTCTTCCTCTGTAAAAGTAAGTAAGTAGATAGATTAATGGATCATAGATATCTCTCACCTGTCTGAATGGGTCTTAGGTGTAAATAAGCTAATGATAAGAGAATGCCTCCTAAAATTTCAGCCTTCAGGGACAAAAATAAAATATTCCAATAACATGTATCGGTTACACAATGTTAAAAAATCCCCATACTGGGGCACCTGGGTGGCTCAGTCAGTTAAGCAGCTGCCTTCATCTCAGGTCATGATCCCAGGCTTCTGGGATTGAGCCCTGCATCAGGCTCTCTGCTAAGCAGAGAGCCTGCTTCTCCCTCTCCCTCTGCCTGCTGCTCTACCTACTTGTGCTCTTTATCTCTCTGTTGAATAAATAATAAAAATCTTTAAAAAAAATCCCCATACTCATTTTCTACTTGAAGGTAGATGAGGACACCTTTGCAACACCTTTGCAGCATCATTGAAGGAGTGTTCTTTGCCACAGCATTGTTAACTGGGTTGACCTTGTGGTTTTCTCTGTCAATGACCTGCAGGCAGAGTGGCAGTTGCTGTATTCTTGTGATATTAAAAGAAATATATGTTTTCTTAAGAAAAATTGGTCTCACGACAATGGAGAGAATTAAGAAAGTGAAACTGTGTAATAATTTTAAGCCTAGAGAATATTTAAAGTTAAGAGAATTATAACTAGTAATGATTTTAAATAGTAAAGAGATGTCTATGAGATCATGGTCACCTCAACTACCAGGTTTACCCGATTTGGAATTTCTTTCCTTTGTTTTCTCAACCTGTTTCATTTGGGCTGTGTTCAGAGGTGGAAAGTTCCTCCCATCTGTACTAATTTATTCTATTCTCTCTTTCCCCAATGTCAAACATAGGTCGGGAAATTATTTTACGTGCCCCAAATATTTTTAAGGAGCTTGACTAAATTCTACTCATCTACTTATCGTCATAAGAACTTTATCTATTAGTAATAGAAAAATGGCAGAAATGTTAAAATGAATGTCCTTCTTTTCACGAATAGCAAGTTTGAAGACTGTGGCTTTTACCCCTATCATTCTTTATAAGAATAATAGAGCACTTTATAGATTGATTTTTCCTGACACAAGCTATCCTTTTATTCCCTTTTTTGAAAGCAGAAATGCTCATAGGAAGGTTTGGCTTATTTATTAATACTGAAATATGCTTTTCTTTTCCTTTTATTTCGGGTTTGCAAGGGATGTTTGAGAGGATCTAGAATAATGCCTTTCTCTCTTTCCCAAAACAATGTTGCCAGGTCTTGCAGTGGATGATAAATTTCAGAACTTTGGATTATTCAGTTACCTCACATACTGACTTAACAATGTTCAACTATTACCCATTTTAATGAATTATTTAAATATATTTTTGGATTTTAGTTTATACATAAGTGGCCTCCACTTATGCTTCTAAAGCTAAAACCAAGAATAAACTAAGCACAACACAGCTTTATTTCAGGAGTCTAAAAATTTAATTTAAATTCTATAATTTTTAGTAGAAAACCAATAACTATGTAAGTAGAGTGGGTGAAAAATAATCAAAGGGGAGAAGAATGTGTATGTGCAGTGTAAAATTACAATGAACACTGACAAAGATATAAACAAATAAGCAGATTTCAGAAATGGTATAAGTTGATTGGCAAAGATGTATTACAGTAGGATTAGTCACAGATGCAAACAATTTACAGGATAATTAGAAATACTCTTTGGCATATTGACTGACCATTAAAAACTAAATTCATTTTAATAAATCTATAATTATGATTCTGTATATGATGGATTTGTTTATGAGCCTCCTTCTCTTTCATCTCCATACTCGTGCATGCATGTCCTTCACAGATAGAAAAGCACAAAGGTGCTTCAATTTTAGTCGTTTCTTGTTGATCATGTTGCTGTTGTGATTGTTGATGTTCTAATCATAATAAGAAACATTGAGTGGTGATTCAAATTAACAAGAATATTGGCCATTTTTTGCAAACAAGTTTAACTGCCAACATTTGTCCCTAGGTCATTTAAAACTCATCTTCCACTTAACATTTTTGCATAAAGTGTATTCTAATGACATAAAAGTTATGCAAAATTTGTCAAAAATTGTCAAATATGTAGTGGTTTTTGAAATATTAATCTTATGATTTATTGGTTGACCTTTCTGGTATGGTCATAATGCTATTTTTCTCTACTTTAAGATCTAGCATTAAGTTTACATTAGTGTTCACCAGAAGATGATCTTTTTTCATTTTGGCTACACTATATTTTATGAAATTCAAAAGAATTAGTTGACCAGCTGACTATGTGATGAATCTAATATCAATTCAGCATAGCATTCAATTGTATTCAATTTCTAACACTTCATGACATGTGAATTTGTTAGATTGGTATATCAGGGAAATTTTGAAAGTTCACTAAAAATGTTTTGACACTGTCTCTAGAAAGGAATATTAGTACTTTTTTTGAGAAATATTCTGATATGGAGACACATACTTGATACTATTAAGACCATTTACATTTTTATTTAACTAGAAGTTCTAATTATTTTATCTAAATCTGAGAAATCTGCATTCTGAATATGAAATATCAACTAGCTATTATACATTCTTGGTGCTCAGAAATATTTATGTGCATTTAAGTACTTATTTCACATACTTGAAAAATAGAATCATACTTGGAGAGACATTGAGAAAATTGTTAACTGATATTTATATAAAAATTCCAGCACATGCTTCAGTAAAGATTTCTTTTAGAAGTAAATACGTTTTTATAAATCCTCTTAAGAAAAAAAAAATAGATATATTTTGTATGTTCACATATCCTATGTATAGTAGTTTCTAATTAAATGCAATATTATCACAGATAATAATTTTTAAAGTATATAAAAATAATCTTATTTTTTAATGGCACGATTTTGTATGTCGATAAACATAAGATGGCTGGATGATGAAAATATGAAAATTAATAATAAAATTGGCTATTACTCAGAAACAAACACTATGTGTTTTGTGTGTATATTGTTTTTATTTCTAAATAATTTTTCAGATAACATCTTTTAAAATGTTAAAACAATGATGCTGAAATGCTATCCAGATGTCATAACCAAAAATTTAGAGCACTTATTCAGTGTTAAATTAGATAAAAAGAATAAGAAGAAATAAAAAAAATAAGACAATTTTGTTTAAAGTGATTACACTAAATTATAAGATAACTGGCTTAAGAAATATTTTGGAAAAATACATTAATAAAATATTGCTGCTGGTAAGTTGTTTTTTTTTTTCTAAAAACAAAACAAAACAAACTCATTATTTGGTTGAAGAGACTTCTTAAATCCACTGAGACATTTTATAACAACAATTTTAATTGTAAACTGGAAATGTTGAGTATGAAAATTCCTAATTATAGCCATTTGGTAGTTTAAATGAAAAGTTTGTAGCTGGGAAAAAAAATTTTAGCAGTCTTTTAAAAAAACACGTACATTCACATCAGTATTACTAAACAGAAGACTCAAGTAGGGCACATCTATTCAAGAGCTTCCTTTTCCTCCCCCTCTCTTCATAGCAATCCAACTGTGTTAAATCATGCAAAGAGAAAACGAACAAATAATTCACTACAAGGCTGGAAATCAATGTTGCAGAATACCTGAGAGATAGAGGCCACTCATCAGCAAGCCCAACCAGGCATTAAGAAATTAATGCTGAATAACCAAGAGGATAGGAACCTGCTGTGGTTGTTTGGTTCAACGCTTCATGGGGTTTGGCTCACACAGAGCACATATACTTCAGAAATGTGAGGTGGATGGTGCTTTCTTACTTAGTCTTCGATGTGTCTTTGAAGCAGTAATTGGTTGTTGAAATGAGTTGCTCACAATACACTTAGAATTTAATATCCTAAAGTGTAGGCTAGAGAGGACTGGTTGTTATTTTTGCTTCAAAATTGGTGGCTTAGTTTGTGTTGTTGACATTTAAAGCACTCCTGGAAAAACAGAAAATTCTGGGAATGGAACAAAGAATTACAATTCCCCTAGAACATATTTGCGGTGGGGGAAAAGAGATCTAAAACTTGAAACTTCAAAAGGGTTAAAGCAGACAGTGTATCTGAAAAAGCTCAGAAGACTTCTTTTATTCTCTCTCCAAAACATCCCTTTTGTTTTGTTTGAGCTAAAAGTCCCAGATGGGAAGAAGCATGGGAACAACTCAAAAGAAACCACAGCTCTATTTATTTTTCAATCACTACGCAGCTGCTTTTAGATTTCTTCTGAGTATGGACATTTTTCCACAGAATTTAGAAATATTTTTAATAAGATGCTATACAATGTAAGTATCTAGAAAGAAATCCAAAGCTATTAATTTTTGCAAATTGTGTGTTCTTACTTATTTCAGCACACCTAAACTAATTCAACGTTTATTTATGCAACTTCATTGCGCAGAGCACAAGATGAATATTATTAATCTGCAGAAAATTTGTTCTCAAATATCAAATGGAATAGGAATATATAAATGTCAGTCAATGTGTGGTACTTCTTTGTCATCTGTGTTTATTTTATCTAGCTCTATCTGGTTTCAAAAATGGCAATCTTGAGATGGCAAATGTTTGACTGTGACAAAGTTTGAATTAAGTAATACAGAAAATAAAATAAACTGAGAATAATTTCCTTTCTCATGTTCTAGGATGTTATAAATGTCAATTTGGATCAATACATAATCAATATAATTGATTGTGGGTGATATTTGAATTGTATCCAAATATTTATTGAATACCTTTCAGACACATGTACTTCTTTTTTTTTTAATTTTTTATAAACATATAAAGTATTTTTATCCCCAGGGGTACATGTCTGTGAATCGCCAGGTTTACACACTTCACAGCACTCACCATAGCACATACCCTCCCCAATGTCCATTTCCCCACACCCCTTTCCCGACCCCCCTCCCCCCAGAAACCCTCAGTTTGTTTTGTGAGATTAAGAGTCACTTATGGTTTGTCTCCCTCCCGATCCCATCTTGTTTCTTTTCTTCTTTTCCTACCCCCCAAGTCCCCCATGTTGCATCTCCACTTCCTCATATCAGGGAGATCATATTATAGTTGTCTTTCTCCAATTGACTTATTTCACTAAGCATGATACCCTCTAGTTCCATCCATGTTGTTGCAAATGGCAAGATTTCATTTCTTTTGATGGCTGCATAGTATTCCATTGTGTATATATACCACTTCTTCTTTATCCATTCCTCTATT
>PISX010022904.1:0-30819 GCA_004024625.1 Mellivora capensis
GGGACCCAACTTGAGACCCTTGGTCATGGTCATGTGTAGTGTAAATCACAAAATGGAGACTTCTAGTGGGTTGAAGTACTTCCCCAAACTTCATGTCCACCCAGAACCTCAGAATGTGACCTTATCCAGATAAGAATCTTCACAGATATAATTAAGATAAGAATCAAGATGAGATCATATTGGATTCAAGTGTGCCTTAAATTTAATGAGAGTATGATTATAAAAGATAGAAAAAGATGCGGGAACACAGAGAAAAGTCCCTGTGATGATAAAGATGGAGAGCAAAGATATGTGGCCACAAGCAAGGGAACACGTGGGGCCACCAGAAGCTGGAAGAGGCAAGGAAAAATACTTCTCTAGAGCTTTCAGTAGGAACATGGCCTTGTGAACATCTTGATTTTTAGCTTCTGGACTCCAGAACTGTGAGAGAATAAATTTCTGTTGTTTTAAGTCACTCAGTTTTTGGTCATTGGTTTTAGCTGTCCTAGGAAATGAATACAATTCTTGTACTTCAAAATTTCTGCATTTGTTTGTCAGTCATGAATACCAAAGATAAGTGCTATTCAAGATATTGGCCCTTCTCTGTGAGAATGAACTTGGAGGCCAGGATTCCAGGATGGGATCATTTTAGCTGTTGGTGAAAACAATTTTGTTTGTTAATGTCTTTTGTTTTGTTTTATTAGGTTTACTGAGATCTAATATTTTCAAAATTAATAATACAAAACCAAAAATAGGAAGCAGATCATTTCCATTGTAAATAGTTCTTTTTCTTTTGTAAGAACCCCAAACAATAATTTAGAATGTACCCCTACACAGGCAAAAGAGAAAATCATTTATTAATAGAATGCTAACATTTCTTAAGAATCACAAAAAAATTCAAAAGGGATGCTAACCCAGTATCAATTTTAAAATAACCATCCCAAATAAAAGTGGTTGTATCTAACATTTAATATTTGGTATAGGTTTTTTTTTTCTTTTTTTTTTAAAGCAAAGTTACTTGTATAGTAGAAAGCTATGATTTTTATCTCTAGGATTAAATGCTTGGTGATATAACTAGACTTACTGTGAGGCCCTTATGAAACATACTATATCTTTATTCCACAATGATATGGACTAAATAAATTCAATTTTGAGGGGGAAAAATAATTGCTAATGACAAAATCCTTCAAATCACCAGAAAGTAAAGGGAAAGACTAACATAGTCATAACTTAATGCTGAATAGAATTTTAATTTTATGACTGGGACATTAGCTGCTTTTGGTCCAAAATAAGAGAATTCTAGATTTTATTGAAATTACTCCTCCTTCTTGACCACAGAACACTTTTTTAGGGTTTTGTTTTTAGAGAAGGTATTTCTTTGTTCTGTATGGTTGTTATTCTTACTGAAAGGTTTCTATCTCTTATAATTCTATTCCTATCCCAAAGTGAAAATGAAAAAAAAAAAATCCAGAATGCTACTGTCAAAAAGAGCCTTAGAGATAATTATCATAGCATCCACCATCACAACAGCCACCAATATTTGTAAGTGTTTACTACATGTTAAGGACTAAACTAAATCACTTTACAGATATCATCTCGGTTAATGCACCCCAAACATGGGGTCCATCCCTGCTGTCACCATGTTAAACAGGACACTGAAAGCCAGCAAAATTAAATTAAGAGACTTGTTTGAGTTCACACAACTACTTAGTTGTATAGGCAGAAGTTGGATCTTCTTACACGGTACAAAAGGATAAGAAGAGCAAAAATCATGATCCTTTTAAGGGCATTCATTTTTTATAATTCAGTGTGATGTGAGCATTATATTATCCATTTAATATTTAGTTCATTTGAGAAGTGTTTTACTCTACCCTTCTGGGGTGGATTTTCTCATTTTGGTCAGTTTTGAAACTGGGTTAAAGGAAAAAAGAATTCACTTATTCATGTGAGGGGAAGTTATAGTATCTGCCTAACATTCTAGCTGAAAATAATACTGGCTTTATCTAAAATATGTCAGAGTGACCAGTTAAAAAGACCCCAGTGCAGTTAATTCACTGTTTGTTTTGTCTATAAGTAATCCCCCAAAAACGTTTGGCAAATTTTATTACTGAATTGATCTAACCCATGTCTATTTCTGTGTGGGAGCTATGTGGTATATTCAAAGGCACTAGATAAAGAATTCCTAGATTCTTCTACTAATGGGTTCTGTAGAATTGATTTAGAGCTTCTGACTAAAGAATGGTCCTACTTTCTCTAGGAGGATTGCCCTTTGCAGATTTTAGGAATGAGTATCAGATGACCCTCCTCGTCAGAGACCATGAATTTAGATTTAAAGCTCTTCCTCCTAGTGTCCTTAAAAAGAAAACTGAGACAAACAATGCTGGAAATTTGTTATTCTTATTGTTGGCATTGACATTGGCATAATGACATTGATATATAGTAGACCCTCAAATGACACAAGTGTCCTAGGCATATCTTTTCTTAATCCTGAGTAATTGGAAAGTTGAAAATAACAATGAATTTAAAAACACACATTTTCCAGTTATAATTTCTAAATATAAATGCTATGGACTGATTTGTGTTCTCTCCTCTCCCCTGCCAAATTCATAGGTTGAAGCCCTAGCTCCAGTGTGACTGCATTGGAGATAAGACATGTAGAAGGTAATTAGGGTTATGACATCATAAGAGTAGGTCCAATAGGACTGGTAGCCTTATAAGAAGAGAGTGATCTCTGTCATTGCACATACTCAGAGGGAAGACCATGTGAGGATACAGGGAGAAGGCAGCCATCTGCAAGCCAGTCAGAGAGTTCTCACCAGACACCAACGCTGGTTGCCTCATCTTGGACTTCCAGCCTCTGGAACTGTAAGAACATAGGTTTGTTATGGCAGCCCAACCTAAGACAGCAAACTATTATCAAATTTTGAAAGTATGTCAGAAAAACAAAATTTTTTTAGAAAAAAAGTTTTCTACTCACTCTCAACCTTGCCACCACATGACAAAATTGATAGAAACTAACCAAGCAACTTAAAGGACGTTAGTGAGGGCCAATGGTTGTTAGTAATAACCTTAGCCACCTACACATTTTTCATTGGTCTATCCCCAAAAACAGTAAATTTATAAATTTATTAAAAACAGTAAATTTACTAACCAGAAATTAGTGACAACGTTGGCTGAAATGATCCACACTGATGAGTGCTCTCTCATACACAGTCAAAGATAGTTTGTTAAATATTTTTTCTGAGCTCCAAGTAAGAACTGAAGCCCACTAATACTTGATTTGAACTAATTTTAAACTTCACAGAATTGTGATCTGCATTTTTCCATATATGTTAACCTAATCCTTTATGCTACAAATATATGGCCAGAGACTGAATTGGCTTTCCTTCTTCTTACTAATGGATTCCCCCAACTCTGAGTTTAAGCTGAGCATATTTAGAGACTGTATTTCCAAACTTTTCATTTTCCAGCTAAAGAGGCCAATATGACAGGAACTGAAGTGATATGTCTAACTTCCAGATCGTGTTATAAGAAATCCACTTGCCCTTCACCCTCTTTTTCCCCCTCCCTGAGAACTGTTAAGGGTAAGGGTAAGCTGACTTCACCTATGTATGGGAAGGCACTTATGCTCAGGGACAACAGAGTAACAAGAGCGAAGGAACCCGAGTCCTGGTGTGTCTTTTTTGGAGCAGTCACTCACACACCCTGGACCACCTGTCTAGATCTAAAGTCCCTGCACTCCTAAAGCTTTCATTATAGTGAAGAGGGGGGAAGGGGAGTCAACAGACAATAATAAAGTAAACACAATTAAACAAAACAATTAGGACACATTAGCTATATAAAATAAAGCTCTAGAGCTAGATTGTGTTTAAATCCTGGTTTGCAATGATCCACTGTAGTAACTAGCCTCTAAGGATGACAACAACCATCCATGCCCCAGCCAATTAACCATACATCCTGGTATTCATATTCTTGTATAGGTCCCTCCCTCTTGACTCTGGGAAGACCCCATGACTTGATTTTGACCAATAGGATGAGGCAGAAATGATGCTGTACATTCTCCCAAGATAGGTTGTAAGAAGACTTTCAGCCTCCATCTGGGTCTTATAGAATGTTCACTCAGAAGGAGGCCCAGCTACCCTATTGGAAGTTCAGGCACGTGAGACTCTCAGGCTGGAGGAAGCCATGTGGAGAGACTATATAGAAAGAGACGCCCAGCCAGGCCCTAGTTCTTCTAGCCATCCTCGCTGAGATACTGAGTATGTGAATAAAGAAGTCACCTTTGATGTTCAGCCTAAGCAAACCTTCAGATGACTCCAGCTCCAGATCCCTTCCAGCTACAACAACAGGAGACACCAGAAGTAAGAACCAACCATCAGAACCTGGTCAACCCACAGAAATAAAAGAAATAACTTAAGTCACTAATTTGGGTTATTACACAATAATAGACAACTGGAATAGCAACTTTCTGAATGAAACACTTTTCTTAATCTCTCTGTAAGTCAATTTTATCTGTAAAGTTCCTAACTTCCAAAGTTGCTATTAGAATTAAATGGGTTAATCTGGAAATTACTTATAACAGTGTCTGATTTGTGGTAAACTTTGGCTACTGCTATTTATTACTAATAAGTAAAATGGAATGATAGGACAAAAATATTCCTAAAAGGATGCTCAGGGAAGTTCTTGTTTGGAAGGTGACATTTGAAATCAGACCTGAAAACTAAGAAGCCAACCATGCAGAAAGCCAAATAGAAGCATCCAAAGAGAAAGAACAGGGACAAACGTCCTGAGGTAAGCAACGATACATTGTCATTGAGGGACACACACATGACTTGTGTGGTTGAAAGTGGTAAGCAAAGTAGAGTCATGCCAGCCATGATAAGGAATTTGGACTTTATATCAAACACAATGGGAAGCTTTAAGGAATTTGAAATAGGAGAATGACTTGGACAATTCCTTTGGAAATGGATTTTAGAAGGGCAGGAATGGAAACAAAAGGTCCTCTAGAAGACTTTTATAGTCATCTGAGTAAAAGATTTTGACGGCTGAAACCAGAGTTTTAGCAGAGGAGATGGAAAAAAAAATGTAAAAAAGGAGATTGAATGAGTGGCCCTTGGCCGCCCATCAGGCCCTCATGGTAGAGATGAGATTTTAACAAGGTTATTCTGGAACTTACATTACTAAAACACCTTTAGATGAGGTTCTAGGCATTATGCCCAGAGATAGCTTAAATCTACCTCATTTTATGTAATTCAGGATTCAGTTGTTACAGGGGATAACAGAATATAAGTTTCCTCACATATTTTATTGTTATTCAAATAGGAAGAACAATTCAAAGCACTCTGGCTTTGTGCAAGGAGCATTAGAAGGCAAATCAGGACATAGGTTCAAGTGGCAAGTTGGTCACAGATGACTTATGTGAACCTGCACAGAAATCTTGGCTAGTTAAGTCTTCCTCGGTCCTCCACCCTTCCAATTCTGACCATCTATTACTTGATGGTTCTATTTTTATTTATTTTTATTTTTTTAAAAGATTTTATTTATTTATTTGACAGACAGAGATCACAAGTAGGCAGAGAGGCAGGCAGAGAGAGAGAGGAAGGGAAGCAGGCTCCCCACTGAGCAGAGAGCCGGATGCGGGACTCAATCCCAGGACTCTGGTATCATGACCCGAGTCGAAGGCAGAAGCTTTAACCCACTGAGCCACCCAGGTGCCCCGAGGGTTCTATTTTTTAAAAGTACATCACCTGGAAATATTTCACATCCCTGAGGTCAGGAGTCACAGTCTCGGGACTTTGCTGCTGGTCCTGCAATCTAAACTCCATGACTCTTCATTCCTCCACCGAAAAGCACCTGCCACAAGGTTATAATCAGGAGATAATCACCAGAAATAGGCTTCAATTCTAGTGCACGTCTTCTCCTAACCTGACAGGAAGGAGGTTGACAGCAAGTTGGCCCATCTCTGTTTTATAGCCACCAATAAACGTGTCTAACATATATGTGTTTTACAGGTATCTTTCGTGTAATCCACAAGATTTATTCTTTTTAGGAGAATTTGGGAGGATTTGCTCTCGGGCTTCACATTAAGATACAGACAAGTCATCTTCAAGCAAGCTTTTCTAAAACTACCTTGTTAAGGGGGGAAAGTCTCTGCCACAGATCTCTATTAAGATGTTCACTTTATATATCAGCTCTTTCCTTAATAGTGACAACAGAAAGGAAAGCTGCTACATAAAATAGAAGAATGGAGGCAGAGTTCCTCACCCAGTACCCAACTAGAGGGTTGTTCAGGTTTTCCTCCCTTTTTTCCTGATATCGAGTAGGCCTGATACGATTATTCTAGGATTGGGAGGACATGAAATTGAATTTGGAAAGTGTTATCTCTCACTATCTTCCAGAGTTTCCTTCAGCCAACTTGCTTCTTAAGGTAAACTCCGTCCTTCAAGTGCATGGGCGTGGCTGCTTTCAAAGTCACATTATGGAGCATGTAGATGCAAGGTTGCTTCTTGGATATAAAAGCCATGATGCATTTGGACTTTCTTTGGACTTTACGGTTGTTGGTTTTGTTTTATTTTGTTTTGTTTGACAGCTTTAAATCTTAGCATTGTGGGTTTGGAGCTACAATTCATTGAATAAAATCTGGAAAGGGCAGAGGGGGTAGGTGAACATGAAGAGGACTTCTGATTGTTGATCATAATTGATGCCAGGCATAGATAACACAACACCCGCATCACTATATTGACCTCCTTAAGTAGTCACCAATCTCACTCACTAGTGTTCTACTCACTTTAACTGCTAAAAAATGACAGGCCAGCACCATTACAATTTGGAACACATAAGGAGAGACAATACTCACTTTATAAATTAAGTTAAAAAATGTAATTTAAAAGGGGAGAGGCACCTGGGTGGCTTAGTCAGTTAAGGGTCCGGCTCTTGATTTCTACTCAGGTCATGATCTCAGGACCATGAGATGGAGCCCCGTGTCAGGCTCTGCGCTGGGTGTGGAGCCTACTTAAGATTCCCTCTACCCTCTGCCCCTCCCTGCCCTTGCTCTTAAAAAAAATAAAATAGAACCAGATTTAAATAAGCTTACGAGCAGGAGATGGGAAATGATCAATCAGTCCCAGCCAAGGATACAGCGACAATTTTGTTGAATGGAGAAAGAGGCACTGATTTGCACAGAAAGCCCAGACATTGTTGAAGTGGTGATCACCATCAAGTAAAGAGAATAACACCTCAGGAGGTGTTCATTAGAAGAGAAAGGGAAAAACAGAATTGGCAGTTTCTCCAATTTGCCAGCCTGTGTGCTTTCCAGCCAAAAAATGGTGAGTATGAGAAAAGAATTAAATTTTTAATTGGAAGACATAATCCCCCCCCTCTTCCACCCCAGGAAAGAGAATGTGATGGTATATAAAGTCAGAAAGAAGCCTGTAATGTTTTCCTTCTCATAAAAAAGGAAGCAAATTATTTCATCCAAGCACAACTGAATCAGATTTGAACTTCCTGAAAATTTATCAGCTGATAGACCAGGATTTAAGTTCAAGGACACATTCCACACCTAATCTTCATTTTACAACCTTTGGAGATAGAGTTTTCCTTAGCCCTGAAATCTTTCAAAGATAGTCTTTCTTGCAAAACAAATCGTTAGAAGTGTGCAGCAAATTGGCCAGATGTCTCTGGGGCATAAACTCTCTCTCAAAAGTAAAGCAAGAACTTTTAGTAACTACCTCCTGCTTTCAAACCACAAGCTTTCTAGTTGGCGTTTTGAAACAGTAATGTTCTAAGTATTTCTCTTGTTATCGAAAGAGTTAATACAGCTTCTCAAAAGTGCTTCTCTTCTCACAGAATATAGTTTATATTTGGGGAGAATTTGGCACAGCTTAAGTTACAGCTTAACTGGTTTTCTTAGTAGAATCCAATAAGGCATTTCTCCCACCCATTTGCCCCTTAGTGTTTATTAGCAGGGAGAGACACAAAATGTCAAGAAGAAAGAAAAAAAGTATTATTTATATTAATGTACTTTCTTCAAGACTTCACATCCAGATACCTAAATAACAGCTTTCTTCACATCTTCACATCCCAAACTGGTAACCGTCCCCTGGAGAGTGTTCACAGACACCCCAAAGTTCACTATTAACCCAATTGCCCTTCCCACTCTAAATGTATCACTGCAGGATAAGTGGACTTAATTCTTGCTTATCTAAAAAACAATAATAATTGCTAGGCACATAAACCAATTTGTGGCATGAAACTAGTTTTGCTCTCTCCCAGAAATTGCTCGTCTTACATTTCAGACCTTGAAAAAATCACAGAAATCTGTTCAGCAGTACTTACTTCTATGATGGTTGCTGTCCTCTAAGAGCCTGAGCAGCCTACTAACTGAGGTGTGGCAGAAAACCAGATTCTCTCCCCCCACCAAAAGAGAGTGCTCAGAGAAGCAAAATCTATACAGCTTAATAGCTTGGTATGTGGTAAGGCCATAGTTCTGATTCTTAACTATGATCCCACTCTGGAGCCTAAATAAATACATAAATAAATTGTGGTTAGTTTGCAGATATCTCAGTAGCTGCAAACATACATTTCACAAAGTGTGACCAATGCCTACTTTCACAATAGCTCCTTTAGCCTAAAAATAACTTCCATGTCTTCCTAAGAGCAAGAAAAGGGAGGGAAAATCGAAGAAACTAGTTTGGGAATGAGTGAGGGAATGTTTAACAGGCCTGCTGGGTGTTCTCTTAATGCTGTCTTGGATCTCAGATTAAATTATTATACTTTTTCTGTGTTGTAGTACTGGGTCCGTTGTGCATGAGGACAAAGGCAACTTCAACTTGATATTTCTGTCATCCCTGCTGTGGGAAGAGTCCTGTTGCTAGTTTATAACATCAATCACTCTCACAATAAATCTTGGTGGTGGATATGGTCATTTAAATCTCCACCTGCACAAACAACAGAAAATAAGAGAGCTCATAAATCTCTACACTGGTGATTAACAAATTTTGGATCCTGGGCAAAGATATTATGGGGAGGGGTTCTCACTAATTCATTAATAAAGACCGATTTGCTGACAATCTGTTTAGTTTACAGCATGGGGGAAAGCAAACAAGACCCTGCTAACAAAACAAAACGTTAGAGGTTAGTGAATTCCCAGCTGAGCCAGGATTAGAGATATGATATCTTAATGTAGGAGAGGGGTACAGACCGCCAGCCAGAAGTTCCAAAGCTGCTCTTACACTTTGCTACAGCCCTCATCTTCGGTGCCCAATTGCAAGGAAAGAAAACCCGGAGAAGAATCAGTAAGATTCATGCGTTCCATCTCTCCAATTTTATTTCACGGATTTTGTGCAAGCTCTTGGTTTCTGGCTCCCTTTGCTTTTCTACTTAACTCTCCAGATTTTCTTATGCTCCAGGAAAAAGAGGGTCCAGGCTGGAGTTAGAGGTAGGAAAGGAAAACAAGACAAAACCAAAACAAAACAAAACAAACAACAACAACAACAAAAACCTTTCCCGAAGGGGTAATAATTCTTCGTGTTCTGCAATATCAACTTCGTGTGGGGAACCCGGGTAGCAAAGAGATCCTAAGGAGGAGGCCAAGGCATTGGGGGAGGGAGAAAGCAAATCCCAGGCAAGATAATATCTGAGAGCAGCTAAGATTCTTAAGACATTCTTAAATGCATTTCTAGAAAGAAATTTAGGGGAAAGTTTTAATTTCGTCAAGAAAAGATTACCAATTAACAAAATGCTTTCCATACACTTGCGTGCCTCTCTATCTCACCGCGACCCCACTCCCACTACTAAACTGTGTGTGCTGCCGCGGGTGTGCGATCCTCAAGGATGTTTGTGTACACACAGACAGTTCCTTAATAGCTTTAAAGGGACCAGGTGCAGATGGATGTTTGGGTCCTTTCTCTGCATCATCCTAAAGATTCAGTGAAGCGCTTGTTTTGTTAATTTACCCCAGTTCAGGCGAGAAGATACCTTGGTAAAGCCACAGTCTCAGGCAGGAGGGAGTTGATCTCTGTCTGGATTTTAATGGGTGTTTTAATTGCGGGGAAGTGAAGACAGGGAGATGCTTGTGAAATTTGTGTTTGGAAGGCCCAGGAAGAGTAAAAGGATCTGATCATTTTCCTGAAATCCTCACTAACCACCAGCTATGACCTCTTAAGAGGGAAAGCGGGCCATAGGAGATGGCCCTGGAGAGGGGCTGTGGGTGGGGCGCTCTCCTCCTGGGCTGAAGTGGAAGGTGACTGGTATTTGCCTGTTGCAGTTGAGAGGATTTACATTACAAGTTGGAAATCAGGGTCGCTGCCTAAGAGTTTCCCTCCGGTTGTGAAAGGGGTCTAAGAGTCCGCTGGGGCCTACCAGGCCCCTCCCCTGGGCTACAAGGATCCGCCTCTCTATTCCCCAGATAAATTCCTAGTGTCCACCAAATTCCTCAGCGCTCTCTCACACTCCTCTTCGGCCACGACTCCAGGGGTGGGGAAACACAGCCCGGGTTCCTCGCCGCAGAACCCCTCTCGGCTCCTTCTCACAGCTCTGCCAAGGGGAAAGGGGTGTGAGACTCAACCAGACCCCAACTCCAGTTCCCAACACGAAGTGGCTGCTCCACATTCCACACCCGGGGGCCCACTGGTTTGGGGCTCGCTCTCGCGCGCGCTCTCCTCTCTCTCTCTCTCTCTCTCTCTCATTCTCTCCCCCAAACATGTCCACCGGCTCCCTCAGCGATGTGGAGGATCTTCAAGAGGTGGAGATGCTGGACTGCGACGGGCTGAAAATGGACTCGAGCAAAGAGTTTGTGACTTCCAACGAGAGCACCGAGGAGAGCTCCAACTGCGAGGCGGGGTCTCCCCAGAAGGGCCGCGGAGGCCTGGGCAAGAGGAGGAAGGCGCCCACCAAGAAGAGCCCTTTGAGCGGCGTCAGCCAGGAGGGGAAGCAGGTCCAGCGCAACGCGGCCAACGCGCGCGAGCGGGCCCGGATGCGGGTGCTGAGCAAGGCCTTCTCCAGGCTCAAGACCACCCTGCCCTGGGTGCCCCCGGACACCAAGCTCTCCAAGCTGGACACGCTCAGGCTGGCATCCAGCTACATCGCGCACTTGAGGCAGATCCTGGCTAACGACAAGTACGAGAACGGTTACATTCACCCGGTCAACCTGGTAAGTCCGCGGGTGCCGCTGCAGCGACCCGAATGCCCCCGCCCAGCGCGCCCGCAGCCCGGTGTGCCGGGTGAGTGTGCGCGCACCTCTGCCGCCCCCAGCCCGACGCGCCCCTGGGGACCTTTGCAGGAGATCCCGCGCGGCCCTCGCTCGCTGCCCTGCCAGCCGCGGGAGCAGGGATGATTTATACAAGTGTTTGACGTGGCAGCCCAATTAAGAGTTTGCAAGTGTATTGAGCTGGCAAAGAGGAGGGATCCCCGAACCCGCGCCAGCGCCGTCAGGGCTGGTGTGGGACGGGGAGCACCGACAAGCTGCTGCGCGCCCAGAAGTCATTTTATTAATCCCTTTATGCTTCTATGAGCTGAAGAACTTGGTTTTTTTCTCTTTCTCATTTTTTGTACGTAAAAACACCCAACCCTGCTTCTTTCCCAAGTATATTTAGGACCATTAGATACAGACAAATTCGTGCCCACATAATTGTCATGTAAGTTCCCAAGTACTTAAATATTCGGCTTTTGTATTATAGGTAGGTTAACCTTTTTTAATGCCCAGTTCTAACAAGTATCAGCATAATGAGTAAATTCTCACAAATATTAGTGTAATAAATGATACTAGACTATAATAAATAACATTAAAATAGGTCACTCTCATCGCAGATTTTTAAATGTGTTATATTTTATCTGAAAAAGTATGCCTATTCAGCCTGTCTTTTAAAATTAAAAAAAAAAAAGTAATGGTCGTTGAGGCGAATTTTCTTTCAAATATATTTTGCTGTATAAGAAGTATAGGTTAATTCCTTTTTTTTAATTTGATTTAATTTTAAGACTTCCAGGCTCTAAAGAAAAACAAGGACCACAACTTACTAGCACCTTTGTTTATATATGATAAGAAGGAGAGGTTTTCCTCTTAAAAGTCATCTTATCGGCCAGCACTCGTGGGAGAGGTTTGAAGCTCTGAATTGTCTTCTCACTGAATTGGTTTCAGGAATTGGGGGGAGGGGATCCGAAACGACATTTTGCCCTGGTAAATATTTCTCCCTCTAATTAAAAGTTTATTCTTTTTCGAAAAAAAGATGAGTAAATAGCTTTTAGAAATCTGGAACTAAAATGAAAGTAATCACTTCATTTACAGTTGCTGCTGCGCTCGTCTTTGAATAAAGAAACGTAAGTGAGCTTTATTCTAAAACACCTCGGAAAGGAGAAAAGGCAATGCTCGCTTAGCCCAGTAGAAAGATGATCTTAAATAAAATATGAGTGTATATTATTTTATTAGCATTATCCCCCCCCCTCCCTTAAGAACCACCGATTAATTTAGGAAGTGTGTTCAAAAGCCCGGGTTTGTGAAGGAGGAAATGAAAGCTGGCAGTAGGAAAATAGACGGGGAGGAAAGCAAGAGGGCCGGGAAACCTGGCCAGGGTCTCAGAAGATGGGCCCGAAGGCACTTCGCCTGGAACCTGGTGTCCACTTGGTACGAGGTCCTTCTCGGCTTCCCTGCTTAGGTTCACCGGGAGCTGCCTCCAGACTGTGCCACGGTCCCAGCACTTTTGGGCTTTCCAAGGACTTGTTCTTTTCGGTTTCTCTTACAACTAGGATGAACCCCTTTGCTCTGTCACCCCGAGCTATGGCTCGGCACCAGCGCTTTTTCATTATTCAGCCACGGGCGCAGTAGAACACCTATCAAATTGCAGCGATAACGGGTGTCTCCAACTCACCGCCTGCCCCCAACTCGCCTCCTCCTTTGGTCTCCGACTCCGAGCCCACCCTACTCCTCCTCCAAGGCCACTTACCTCCTCCACCCTCTTCTCTCCTGCAGACGTGGCCCTTTATGGTGGCCGGGAAACCCGAGAGTGACCTGAAAGAAGTGGTGACCGCGAGCCGCTTATGTGGAACCACAGCGTCTTGACCCTGGAGTTGCGAGTCTGGGAAAGGCGCGCTCCCAGGGGGGAGCGGGCCCCGGGAAGGCGACCCCTGCCGTCCCTGCTCTCTGTCTTTGCTTCCCCCTCGCAACGCTCCTCTCCCTGTCCGCCCCCACCCCCACCCCCGCGAGAACACTTTACAGCGACGAGGAGATTCGTTTCCAGACCTGAGGAGATCAATTGTACTTACAAAGATTCTCATCTATTTAACTTTATTAACTTCTACCGTGAATGACTCTGCGAGCCTTGCTGGTCCAAGTGCAATATGTAATTATAAATATATAAATAGATAATAAGAGCCTATCAACGTGTATCTTTTGTACAATATGTTGTAAAATGTAGATCATAGAATAGCTGACTTTGACAGTCACATTTATAAAGTAATTCACTTAAAGATATATATATTTTTTCAAACAAGTTTTGCTACTTTCGAAAATAAATCTTTCTTTATATTGCTAAAAGCCCTGACATTGGTGTGGTTTTTACAAAATATAGATAGGTAGAGAGATAGATACCTTGGAAAAGTGGGAGACTATGGGGAAGCCTGATAATACAAGTGATTTGTTTGAACCTCAATCCAAACTTCTAGAAATGGAAAAGAGCAAACACAACTTCCACTGGGAAGGTGCAGCTCACATTTTGCACTGAAACTTCAAAAAGAAACTCGGGGCTCAGGTTTGCAGGTTATTTTTAAGACAATTATAAATAATGTGACCATGAACCAAAAAAAAGGTTGGGGGATAAAGTTACTAACAGTTACACGATTCAAGGGGAAAACACACCAAAAGGAAAATCCGATTTTCAAGTATTTTGCAGTATAACTGATGACAGGAGCAGGAAGATAAATTTCACTTTTTGTTAGCTTTCTAGGCGCAGACATGAACCTGAGCAACCCATAGTACCAAACTGTGAAGAAATAATAGGAGCTATGAAAAGTGTAAATTCCATAACCTTTAGGAAGTGCGACATACACTATATATTTCTTCTTAGTAATTAATGAATTACTTCTAATATGGCTCATGCCTGCCTATCGGTCACAGTTAGCCATCGCCTTCAGCTCCCGGCCACGACTTCCGGCGGACTGGGTTTTAATTTAAACATCTTCCATGCTGCGGAACAGCTCGTTGGGAGAAGATTAAGTTGAGATAAACAGAGTGGTGAGGCCGAGGAGCCTGGAACCGGGTTCCCTCGCTGCACCCAGAGCAGCCCGCAGCGGCCGTTGCGCCAGATGCCACCGGGGCTGTTTAATGTTCGGGGTTATGACCGCAGTGTTTACAAGACGTCTTCGGTTATTTATACTGTTATTCCTCACAGAGGGCCTTGAAACTTCCGCTTCATTTGCTCTTTCTTTTCGATTTTTTTTCTTTTTTTCTCGGCTCAGTTTGGTACCTGGAGTAAGAGCTCCCTCCGTCCATCCTGTCCACCTACAACGAACCCCTAGTCTACTTAGGGGGTAGAAGCCTGGCCCTGGCCTTCTGGGAAGGAGCCGGTGACACTGGTCCTGACAGGTGAACTGGGGATGTTCTCTGCCCATGAAGGCTACTACATTATCAAGTGCAAATCTCTCCTCTCAGACAGCTGGGAACTTCACTCACTCCTTACCCACCTGCCTGTCTTTTGCACAGAGGACCTCTCCCGGTGTCTGGCTTTCCTACCACTCCCCCATCCCCCACTTGACTTTTAGGAGTGCAACTCAAGCCCTGACCACCTCCACCTTCTCCAAATTCCTGTGTTTGGTCACTTCAACCACAGGGCCAGTGTCCCTGGCTCCAAGATTCAGAATCCAATTCAGAAATGAGTTCCAGAGTGATTCAGTTGTTTGCTGTTCATGTTCAACAAAATTTTCAAGCTCCCACTCACGTTCTTGTAAACCAAATGCTCAAAATTCTGAGCACCCTATTCAGGTGGCCCACAGAGAAGAATTTCTGCTTGCTCATTCTGGGGACCCCCAAACTGCAAACGGACTTTTTAAAAGTCCTATACCTTCTTCCTATAATTTGAAGCCTTTGCTTTCAGCATGAGGCATGAGGCTATGAATAGGGAACATGTGAGTTAAGCCCGGGTTCCGCCTCTAGGTTCTCCCTGAAAGGGCTTGGGTCCTCAGTTTTCTCATCTCTGAAAATGGCGATGAAAGAATAATCTTACTTGTACTTTCCCGCTTTCGCCTCACAAAACCTCAGTGGGACACAAATGAGATTATATTTATGTAATCACTTTATCAAAGATCAGTGCAAGTATCAGTTACTTTCACAAAGCAGCCAGAGATGGAGCTGTCCATGCTCCACCTGACCTCAGAGTGTCTCTCCGGCAGGAAGCTGGAAGGGTGTGTGTTCATAAGGCCCAGGTGATAGTCTTTCTATTGCCGGAACAAAACACCTTTCTGTCTTGGATGCAGCGCTGAAGGTTACAATGTTTCTCTCTCTGTCACACATGCCTTTACCTCTCCCCAGTGTTCTCCAAATTTTCTAGAGCTTTCTACCAGTGTGACTACTTCTTGAGAATCTAGAACCCAGAATTCAAAGAGCAAATACCGAGATCAGTGAAGAGAAGGGCTACACTGGGGTCTTCTAACAGGGCCTGCTAACGGGGGCCTCAGCCAAGGCAAGGGTTTCCTGGAGTACCATACCTTGGAGTACCATGGTTGCTCCCTGAAAGGAGCAGGCAACACTATGGGAATGACTGGGTAATGGCTACCACTAGGCACAGGAATGTGGCATGTGACCGCCCCAAGCACCTTCATACACACATCTACAGTCTAAACACTTCTTCGCCATGGACCCTTCTCTTAGGCCAGCCAGCCCTCCCCGCCCCCCATGCCCTTCTTTCCAGTGTCTGTAGTCCTGGGACAGTCATCCTACCCTTGCCCCGTCCAGGTACCTGGTGTGCCTTGATTTGAAAAGGAGGCAAGTGGCTGTTGGGGAAAGAATGGGGACCTCCTCTGCTGCTCCTCAGATGAGGGTGAGGGGTAGGGTGTGTCCTGCCCCTGGCCTCTTCCTTATGAAAACTGTCTTAGAAGGTGCTTTCAGAAAAACAAAACAAAACAAAAACCTAGGAGAACAACGAAATCAGACTGTAGAAGCTTGGAAGATAAACATATCTGGGAGTCCTCAGGAGGAGTAGACAGATAGTAAAACTGCCTTGTAGTGCAGGAAGTCCCCCTTCTCGCGCGCTCTCTCTCTTTCTATCTCTGATTGCTTGTATGACTTCTTACAAGCAATTCATTTCGTTTCTACCAGGTTTTTCTGCTGCCAAATTGGACTTTCTAAAAAGAGAAGTGGTAAAGGAGATCTGGTACCTCTGGTTATATTCGGTGATCAGTGGGAAATCCTGCCCAAGGAGACTTTTAAGCCAGGAGAATTACCTAGGTGGTTGGTGGAAGTCCATGATCAGGCTTCATCCCCTACCCCAGTTCCAGATTAACGTTTAAATACCTGTCGGGAAGTAAAATCATTCGTCCTCAGAAAATAAAAGATTTGTGTGGCCCTCATGTATCGAAGGTTGTGCGCTCATCTCGTGCCCTCGAGACAGATTTCAGTCATCAGATGAATTACAATCCTGAATGGATTAGGGCCCTTCTGCTGTTGGCTCCTTTGTGACCCCTAAAGGGGTAGGGAAAAATGGGCACCGGGACTCACGCCCGCCCCCCCCCGGCCCCCCCCCCCCCGCGAACCCCCGGTTGCCCAGAGGGTCCAGCAAAGATTTCCCTTTCACCCCAGTAGGAGTGGGTGTGTTGGCTCTGGGCTGGGGCCCCCTCAGTCCCGTGGGAAGTCGGCCTAGGTTGGGGTGGAGGGGCTCCGGGGGGTGATGGTGATCGCAGGGTGAGCTTCGGCTGCGGCTGGCGGGCAAGTCAGGGACCCGAGCCCAGAGGCAGAGTACGGAACGACGGGTTTTCATTGGCGGCTTTTCTACTCCCAAGTGTGATGCAAGTAGGCGGGAGGAGGAGAGAGGAGGCTCCGAGCTCCGAGCCCCAGCCTACACAGCCTCCTGGGTCCACGGCCTTTTCTGGCCACGGCCCCCGAGACCGCCGGGTCCGCGTGCGAACCGCCTGGGGCGCAGACGCCACCCCGGAAGGTTCTAGGGTTACGACCCCGCACAACCGCGGAGGGGAGGCGCCCTCCCCACGCAGTTGGCTTGCCGAACTTCCTTTGCTAGCTTTGCATCCTTCCCTCCAAATGCGGGCTGTGCCTCTGGAAGCTCGCGTGCTGCTTGCTGCATTGTTGAGAGCTCGTCTGGCTTCCTCCGGGCGGCTGGGGTCGACCTGACTTTGATCTTCTGCGCTGGGCTGGGCCCACTCCGCAGGTCCACCCTCCTGCGGGTTCACAGGAGGATTCTCCACCCCGGGTTGGCTTAAAATCCCCTCCCTGAGCAGAAGGAGGAGAAAAACTTGAAAAGGGCAGAGGGAACTGGCGTTTAGAACTTGGGGGAGACCAGACTTCATAGCGCCATCGTCACCCTTGTGCCCAGAACCCAGCATAGTGCCCAACACCTCCATGAATGTTGAATCAAGAATGAATTTGAATCATTGACTCTCTGAGACTATGGTGAAGGAAGCTCGACGGAAGAAACTGTGAGATTGTTGCTGTGCTTAAATTGAAACTCAAATCTTACCCTGATGCCTCAGTGCGTATTTGAGAAAAGCACAAAGCGAACAGACAGGATGGGACTGGGTGGCACCATCCGGGCGTGGGATGTTTCAACTGCCCTCCCACCTCCAACTCAGATGAAATCTGCTTTTGCCCTTCCCAGAGATGACATTCTTAGTTATGAATTTATCCGGCCCTTAGTCAGAATTATTAGCTTAAAAGGTGCTTTAAATAGTAGAAATAATAAAAGACACTTTATAAGAATAAAATGTTCACGGGACCTTATTTTAAAATTAACCTAGTTGGTGATAAGGAAGTAGTCTGTTGGCTTTTACAGATGAAGTGAGATCTCTACCTAGTGTATAGTGTAATGGAAGGAGCTTTCGAATCCTTGACCATTCAGACCTTGGTTCCTCTACCTGTAATAATGACTCCTTTGGTGACATAATGTCTGGAACACGTTAGACACTAATTAAGGTTGGTTTTCCTTCTCTCTTCTCCCTTTCTTCTCATCGCTGAATTATAAAAGTGCTTCAAAGAATGATATATATTTCCCCTAAGTAGTTTTCTAGCCAATAGAAAACAATAGTAAATTCTTACGAGAATCTCATTGCTCGGGTTGTCTTAAAAGTGTTTAAAACAAGTTACATTCAGCTTTTGTCTTTCTTATCTGCAGGGGATCCTGCTCTAAGTTCTGTATTTCAGCACCTATCACTTTACCCGTAACAGGTAATTCTTATTTTCCTTTGTTTCTCAATTATCTAGTTGTGTCGATCTACTCTAACTCCATGAGGGCAGGGACCACAGCGTTGGCTGGTCCACCTGGGTTTCCCCAGCACCTGGCGCAGTGACAGACACATAGCAAGTGCTTGAAGAGGAATGAATGCAAAAGCTTAACAATAAGCTTGTCAGAGGGCTCCCGGGGTGGCTCAGTCGGTTGAGCATCTTCCTTTGGCTCAAGTCATGATCCCAAGGTCCTGGGACCTAACACACATGGGGTGCTTGCTCAGCGGGAAGCTCCTTTCTCCCTCTGCCTCTGCCTGCTGCTCCACCCTACTTGTGTGTTCCCTCCCTCTCTCTCTGTCTCTCTCTCTCTCTGTGTGTGTCAAATAAATAAGTAAAATCTTTAAAAAGAAAATAATAAGCTTGTTAGAGATGTCTCTGTCTGCTGGGTAAGTTCCTGTAGCATTGCTATAACCACAGGCTGTTTCAAATATATTGCCTAATCATAATGTTAGAATTTGATGATGAAACTTACTCTATAATAAAAATAAATCTAGGATGAAAAAATCACCATCAAGTCTATCAAAGAGGAATTAACTTAAACATGAGTTCTCATCACATACGGATTTTTTTTTTTTTTTTGAGTACTGAAGCCCAGGAAGGGGTCTTTATTAAGTATTGTGTCTTTCAAAACACTGTGGGTCTCCCTTCAAAATTCTTACCATCACTGGGGAGTCCTCAGGTCTAAACTGTTCTGGTTGGTTCCTGGGGTCTTTCACTAATGAATCTCATTAGAATCCCTTTTCTTCTCCACACTTTATGTGAATACTATCACCTTCTGTGGCTTCCCCAGTCTCTTACTTTCAGGCATCTGTCACCCACTCAATAGCTCCTTCCTCCATCATTTTTCTTTCCCTCAATAGGCTTTTTTTTTCCCCCACAAAGAACTAAAAAGAAATCCAAGAGATCGCTAAACCCAGGAGAATTTTTCAAACCAGCAGGGGTCATTTGGTTACAAGGAACAAAAATCCCTCCAAACTGGCTCAAATAAAAAGGGGAATGAGGCATTGTAAAGATAGTCCAAGGAATCTGGCTGACATCTGCAGGCATAAAATAAACAGTAAGGAAAATCTACTGGGAAATGGAAAGTCTGGAGTGAAACACCCTCTCTTTCTCTCTGGGACCTTAGCTCTGCTTTTTCTGCCAGTGTTCTGCATTTTCTCCTCTGATTTTTTGTGCTAACTTGCTTTCTACTCTTCCGGAACTTTCTCTTTCATATGTGGTTGATCTGTTAGGTTACTGACAGTGGTCCCAGTTCTATGTGTATATTCAGTTAGACTCCACTCTCCAAAATTTCAATCTCAGCATGTCTTAATTTGAATTCTCAAGACCAGGACCATTACATAGTTGTTCTAAGAAGCTCTAATTAAATTCCCCAGATCAGTTGTATGCCTCTTGTCCCATCAACTGTGGTTGGCTGGGGATGGATGGATAGGTTGGATATTGACTGAGGCAGATTTTTTGAGAGGAGGCTCTAGGTGAGACAAGAATCTCAAATCTCCTTGCTACAAATGTAATCTAATGCAGTCAGGGCTGGGATACCTGGTTTTATTCTGTTACACCAACAGTGAGCAACATGTGATGGGGAAAAGGTCATGTTCACAGATCTCATTATATCTATATTGTGGGAAAGAGTGGGGATAACCACAGCAAGAAAAGATGTAGTCACAGAACCAAATGATCTACTTTATGGAATAGAAAAATTTTATTGAAAAAAATCACCATCACTCTTTAGCCAATAAAATGTTACTATTGAGCATATTTAGAAATATGCTAATTAGCATAGATTCAGCGTTCTTAATGTTTTTCACCCATTTGCATTACACAGAGCACATTTGTATGCATTATCATATTTTATCTTCAGAATAACCCTAACCAGGAGGCATTATCATCCTCACTTCTCATGTAGGACAACTGATACTCAGGGGATTATATCACCTGAAGTTATATAGTGAAGAAGTGGCAGATAGCTGAGCACAGAATTATTATATTTAAGCTGAAATGGGCTTCTGCCTTAAACATAGGAGAGTCCCCAAGATAAAAGAAATTAAGGATGGTTATAACCCTAAAAAAAGGAATACCTCCAATAAAATCATGACATGATGCTTTTTTCAATTCAAATTTTTATTTTATACTTAAAATATCTCTCAGACTTCTTAGTGAATATATTTTTATCCTATGTCACCATCAGGGATACAAAAAAGAAATTATAAACAAAATAAATTCATTAAAATATTCCAAAAATATGTTTTACATTCAGAATCTAATTCATTCCAAAATATTTATTTATTCTGTCATTAAAATCTGGTGGTTTTCTACCCATGATGTCTTAGTTTTTAATCATATAATAAACCATACTAGAACCTAATGGCTTAAAACAATAAATATTTATTATTGTTCAGAGTCTGCAGGTCACTTGGGCAGTTCTGCTGGTCTGGGCAGGGCCCTGCTGGGCTCACTGAACTTACTCATTTATCTGTGGTTGGTTGGCAATTTATCTGAGAGCTAGCTGGTTAGGGATAGCCTCACTCACGGGTCTGGTGGCTGGCAGGCTATTTTATTGGCTGGAGTGATGAGAGGGACTGAACCACATGTCTCTCATCACCCAGTAGGCCAGTTTGTACTTGCTCTCATGGTGACTAGAGAAAACAGAAACAAGGCCTCTTGGATCTAGATAACATCCTTCAGCTGTGTTCTATTGGCTAACGCCAGTCACAGGACATCATAGATCAGAGGGATGAGGAAATAGATTCTATCTCTTGATGGGAGAAGCTGCAAAGTCATATTGTATAGAGTGTGGATCAGGGAATAGTGGAGATTTGGAAACATTTTTATAATTAATCTGTTATATTAAATTTTTCTAAAACTTTTTCATGTTCAGAGTCTAGCCCTTCTGAATTACTTCCCACATCACATGGCCAATATCCAGACATTTGTTATCTAGTTGTGTTTCCTGGGCCATTATGAACATTCCTTAGAAGAGTTCTTTGTTGTCACTGAGATATTCTTCCAAGCCACTGATACCAGTTCTGCAAGTTTTAATGATTTTCTGATTTTGTCAGAAGGAAGCATAAAGAAAATATCACTATTAATTAATCACACCAACCTTTTACTTATTCTTAGAAGTCTGGGTTTGATTTTTTTTTTCTGACTCTGGCTGTATTGCTTGGTATGTGTAGTGGGCTGAATGATGGTCCCAAAGATCTCAAATTCTAATCCCTGAAAACTGTAGATGTTATCTTATTTGGAATAGGGTCTTTGCAGATGTATTAAGTTAAGGATACTGGGATTGAGAGATTATCCTTGATTATTTATGTGGGTCCTAATGCCATTACCAGTGTCCTTTTAAGAGAATGGGAGAGGGAGATTTGATACAGGGAAGAGGATAAGGTGATGTAAAGACAGAGGTAGAGATCAGAGTGATATAGTCACCAGAGGCTGGAAGAGGCAAGGAATGGATTCCCTTCCAGAATTTCCAGAGGAAGCAGGGCCATACCCACCTTGATTTCAAGCCAGTGAAACTGATGTTAAGATTCTGGCCACCAACTAAGGATGAATAAGTTTCTGTTGTGCCAAGCACTAAGTTTGTGGTCATTGTTACAGCAGCCAGAGGAAACTAATACAGCGTGTGATAGGCAATCTTTCAATGTATCTCAGTAACAAAAATGTAACAGGGTCATCGGCTCATGGTTTACTTCCTTTCTTAAGTTCTGTAAGGCACTTGGATATTGCTTTGTAGGAAAATAGAATGACAAATTCTCCAGTGACAAACGCTTTTGTTCCTACACATTACTTTTCTATTTTCATGCCTCTGGGTGTATAAGAAAATAATATTTGTATTTATTATTTATATAACAAAATAAATTTTGTTTCTGGCTTTTAAAAGCATTTTTAACAGCAGTTGAACCCAGCTGCTATTAATACCAACAATATAATGCTGATAATACCAACAATATAGGAAATTCAGACAAATGTTAAGATGCATCCCAATTTTAGAAATATGAAAATGTGAAAAATAATGTATCTTAGAATGGTGATATATAGTAGCTCATTGCATTCCATGCATCATTATTGAGTGTCCAGGATCCTATGTTATACTCTGGAAATAGATAACACCTTCCTCATCTCCAGCTTGGGTCTTCCTCTTGAGTAATTATAGAATAATCTCTTCTCTTCAAGGACCAAGAAGAGAAAGGCAGCCTTGTATTCTGAAAAACACCACCTATGCCAGTTTCTGGAAGAATAGGCCACTGATAAATGCTGGCTTCCCCTGACATACTCTAGCCATTAGGCTATAAGCACTCAGCCTGTCATTCATGAAGTTAGGTCAACATGGAATGCTTCCAGCTGTTTCTACCCTACACTAACCGATCTCCCAGTAGTGGGCGAATATCTGGGGATGTGATTTCAAAAGGTCCCTTTCTGCATCCAAGGGGCTTGTCCTGGAGGCCTTTATTTTCCTAAAGCTAAAACTGGATCTCAAGCCATTTGGAGATGGGCTATATAAGATGGGCCATCATTATACTACACTGATATAGGAAGCCATTTTGCAAATAAATACTCTTGGTTCAAAGCAAAAAAAAAAAAATTCAGGATATGATGGGTGCACTAGCAGAAACTTCTCTTCATTACTGGAAAATCAACAGACATCAAAACTATGAATGATATAGATCTCCAGAGTCACTTAGGCCCCATGTTAGCTGAGCTTAACTTTTCATTTCCCACCTGCCAAGCTTTCTGCATCATCTCAGAGGCCTTCTGCTAAAACAATTTATAAATTTCCCAAATATTTTTTGTCTTCAACTCTGTCTTTTGCTTTTTCTTCTCTTTGAATCTTATAAATCATCTTACAGATTATGTGATACTGAATTCCGCTGTCTTTCTCAATATTTTTTATCAGGTATATTCTAAATTACTAGAATAAAGTTTCTAAAAAATAGTACTTTTAAGGATTCATAATTATGGGGCTCAGCCACTAAGTTGCTCTGACCCCAACCTAATCATTTAATCTCTCTGTGCCTTGGTTTCTTCACCAGTAGTGAGATTTCTAAAGTTCTTTCCAGCATTAAAAAAAAAAGTCATGACCGTAGAGAAAACTGTCTTTGATTTTGAGCCAGACTGCTCATATTTTGCCAGTTAAAGGCCCACCCAGTCTTAACTGTATGTTATAGAAAATCCCAGAAATCATTGGTACATGATTAGTTTTGAAACCTTGGCTTGTCCTGACTATCAGAAAAGGGCACGAGATTTCTTCTAAGAATAATTAGAATGATTTCCTTTCCCACAAGTTACATACCATTTAGAGAACAAGCTATACATAAAACAAGTTATATGTTCACATCTATTTAGTTACCATTCTGACCCTGGTCTGAGGCTCATTTCCACCAATGGCTGGTTAAGCAAAATGGGGCTAAGAAGACAGGGATGGCCCAAAGATATGGCAATCTCTGAAGATTTACTAAACCTATAGAAGATTTTTTTAATTTTTTTTTCAGAGAGAGAGAGAGAGAGAGCACAGGCAGACAGAGTGGCAGACAGAGGCAGAGAGAGAAGCAGGCTCCCTGCTGAGCAAGGAGCCCGATGCGGGACTCGATCCCAGGACGCTAGGATCATGACCTGAGCCGAAGGCAGCCGCTTAACCAACTGAGCCACCCAGGCGTCCCAACCTATAGAAGATTTAATTTTTTAAAAATATTTTGTTTAACCCATCCACAGTTGAACTAACCATTCCATGATTTTGTACTGTTTCCTTCTAGGCCATGATGCCCATCTTGAATCTTGGTCTGCATCTTCCAGAAGTAGAATTCTGAGCCAAAAAATGGGACTAATTTTAGGTTCCTCATATATATTACCAAAATGCTACTTATTTTATTTCAGAACAGCCATTTCTAGGTGACTACTCAGACTAAATTTTAAATTTAACTATTTTTCCCTTTCCCATATAGGGAGGTTAAACACCTGAGCAGATAAAAAGAATAATGGGTTAAGATTAGTGAGTTTCTTTCTTTGACACTAATTCACACTATCACTCTCTTGGATAGACATACAACTTAAAAAAATAATAGTATTTATTCTTGGGCAGGGCTCAAGGAGAACATGAAGAGATAAAAATATTAAAATTGTACAGCTATTGGGGAAAAGAGTAAGCTGGTTTCCAAATTCTTGTCTTTCCATTCCTTTCCCAAGAACCTTCCCAAAAAATTCTATCTTGTATGTCTCACAGGAAAGGTTTAACCTCTGAACCAGAAGCCCCCAAAATAGATTGTTGCCAAATTAAAATAGATTTTGTTAATTAACCTTTTTCTCAAAATAAAGATAATCTTTGATTATTTCAAAGCATTTGGAAAGAAAAGATTTACTTCCAGAGAGATTGATAAACATAACAAAATGAAGTTAATATTATATATACAGTTTTTATTCTTTTTGTCTCAATATTAAAAACTAAGCTTTTTACCATATCATACAATTATTTTTTGGAAACATGATTTTTAAAGAAAGGCCCACCCACTTTAAAGAAAGGGCAATATTCGATTTCATGCAAAAACCATAACTTATTTCATACATTTAGGTTGTTTCCAATTTCTCCTGTGATAAATGATACTACATTGATGATCCTTATACGTCCTTACAAATCTTTCATTATTTCTCAGATTATTCCTTAGGATAGATTCCTGGAAGTAATTTTTAAGGGTTTTTTTTTGGTAGGATTTTATTTATTTACTTGACAGAGAAAGACACAATGAGATTGGGAACACAAGCAGGGGAAGTGGGAGAGGGAGAAGCAGGCTTCCTGCTGAGCAGGGAGCCAATGTGGACCTTAATCCCAGGACCCTGGGATCATGACCTGAGCCCAAGGCAGCCACTTAATAACTGAGCCACCCAGGCACCCTAGAAGTAATTTTTTTAATAAAGAGTATAAAACTTCTTTTCAGAGTCTATACTCAAAATCTCACAAACAATGTATAAGAAGGTACAATACAATGAGTAGTTATGAGCCCTGAATATTATTTCTATATTTTTGTTAAAAACATCTCTTTGTTTTTCTCCAGGTTGCTTTCAAACTACATCTTGGTAACTTTACTAGTTTACTTATATGCCTTTTACCAAAGTCAGGGGAAGGATAGAGGGAGGGAGGGAGAGGGAAAGAGAGACACACAGAGAGAGAGAGATGGTAGAGTTTGTGTCCTCAGAATTATTCAAGGATTGCTCTGAAAACCAAGTTATTTCCCTTTATAGCATTAGGGTTGAGATAGCTGCTGAGTTATGTGGTCAGTTGGAATTAGGTCCCACCACCCTCTTGAGATTCCCTTTATGGTCTGGTTTCATTTGCTTCACAATTAACTTTACTGTTATGAAATATTGAGGGAGATGTAGAATAGCTGCCAGGTCATATCCCCTGTTTTGCATGAGCTCAGAAGTCCTGTGAGAAATAACTTGAGCTCTGTTGATAACCTTCAGGTCCCCAAAGTAATCTAGAGTAAAGGGAGAACAGTGAAGGCTGAATGAAAAATATCAGCTTGAGTGAGGAGGAGCGGAGGGGAGTGGGATTAAATGTGCAGTAAGGTGTGGATGTTGAAAAGGACACTTGTTCCAGGGAGAGTGAGAAACTGGGCCCAGCTACCCTCTGAACCAGTCACTGAAGGCTGAAGGAATAGTATCCCAGGAAAGCAAATTGCTGGGCTGTGGTAGACCCTTTTTAAGAGCAAGACATTAGAAATAGGAGATTTCCTATAGTTAATGTGAAAAGAACACCAGGAAACTGCCCCAAGATTGGCAGAAATCCATGGGAAGTGAGGGTCAGCTATCCCAAAGCAACTGATTTCTGTTTGAGCAGAAGAACCCAGCTGTCAACTGAGCAGGAGGGGGAGAGGAGCTGACACAGGCTCAAAGGAGCCAGAGAACACCGCTCTCATTAGCTTGAGAGAAAAGCCCACCATCACTTCAACCCAGCTCCTATGCCCACAACCAGTCTTCCAGAGATTCCAACATTGAAAATGACCCATACAGGATCATAGTTCTAGGAATTCATTAAGCAAAACACCACAGCTTGCTAAGCAAGATGATAGGACTCTGAGCATTGGGATATGTGGGGTACAGATATGAAAGATTTATTTATCAATTGGTGAACTCTTTTTTTTTTAATTGTTATGAAGCTTATGCACATAGTTTCATCTGACTGGAACCTAGTGTGTTCTTCTATTATTTATAAAGAAAACCTTTGTATTTCTCAAGTTAGAAACTTACTGGTTATTATAAATTCCATCTTTATATATGCCAATGTGTGATTGTTAATAATGGGGTACAGATTCTTCCAGTTTTCTTTGCTTAGATAAAATACACACACACACTTAATACCTCATACATACCTGTGCATTTTATATGTTGATTAACAGTTTTAACTGCCTAAGTATAGAAACACAAGCCACTTTTATTTTCCCACTATTACTGTGTATGTTGAATCTCCTTTTCCTAGCGGGGAGCAGATCTCTAATGATATCCTGAGCAGATACCACAGCACTTACAACACTTTGTTATTAAAAGACAAATTCAGGGGCGCCTGGGTGGCTCAGGTCATGATCTCAGGGTCCTGGGATCGAGTCCCGCATCGGGCTCTCTACTTGGAAGGAAGCCTGCTTCCTCCTCTCTCTCTCTGCCTACTTGTGATCTCTCTCTCTCTCTCTCTCTGTCAAATAAATAAACAAAATCTTTAAAAAAAAAGACAAATTCAGTATTGTCCAGTTTAAAACTCAGATCTCATATCTGATGTAAATTTCATCTCCCCTGCTAGCTGTGGCCCATGGCTCCAGGGACCTGCAGTGGGTTTGCTCTTTGGTTCTTCCATCAAGTCACTGATGGGTTGGAGTGAAGGCAAAGAAGTTTGGCTCATTTCTTCCTCTATCTTATTCAAGAACTTATTTCTCTGGTAGTAGGTATTGAAAGAGAGTATAAGACAGGATGCTTCTTTATTGACTGCCCTCCATGGTGGTCCTCTGTGATTTGCTTCTTGCTTGCCCTGGCTGCCCTCTATGAAGCAAGGGTTCAAATATGCTTTTTCACCTGGGCCCAAGACTAAGTTCTTCAGTCTCTTTTCTGGAGGGCAGTGCACTGGGGGGTTGGGGGGGAGTGGCATGAAGCCACTACCTTCTGCATTGTTTCCTGACAAGAGTTTGTCTCTATATCTTCCTATCTAACTTTCTCAATGCCTTCAGCTCCTGCCTTCTTGCCACTGGTGTCCCCATGTCCTGTGATCAACACTCATCAGTCTGCCATCTCTCTCCAGTTCTGCTTTCCCCTGTTCATATAATTACACAAGCATTTGGTGACTCAACTGCTTAAGCTAAAATCCCAAAAACTCCTTTGGGGAACAAAATGTCAGTCTCATAGTTTATAAGGTATTCTTAAGGTCTTTAAACAATTACCTTGACTCTCCCTCCTTTACCTGATTTGTGGAGGGGAATAAGCAGCCCCCTTACTTTTTCCACGGGAAGCCAATGGAAAATAAGCAGAGGTCCCACCTAAGCCAACAATATCTGACTCCAAAGACTTTCCCCTACTCTATCACTCTCCCCAGGTCTTTTGTTTTACAGGTCTCTGTCTTACAGAGGACTGTAAGAAGCCCTGGGGTGATAAATGAGGTTGAAGGAAGGCTATGGGTGATGTGCTGGGATAATGATTAGAGGCAAGAAGGCTAATCTGCCCAATTGTTTGTAAAATCTAATAGAGGTGTTAGCCTACAGATATTTGAGTTTTCTTAGAGGGTGTCACTATAGAATAGGATACTTGATGTCCCTTTATTCATACCTTATAGCCTTTGTTTCCAATTCTAAACAATAGGAAAAAGCCACTCAACAACTTTTTTTTAAAGATTTTATTTATTTACTTGAGAGAGAGAGAGAGAGAAAGCATGAGAGGAGAGAGGTCAGAGGGAGAAGCAGACTCCCCGCTGAGCAGGGAGCCTGATGTGGGACTCTATCCCGGGACTCCAGGATCATGACCTGAGCTGAAGGCAGTCGTCCAACCAACTGAGCCACCCAGGCACCCCAACAATTTTTGTATGAGAAATGAGAACATGCTATACATATTTTTTGCAGCTTACTTTATAAAGAAGTGATGGATACATGCAATTTCATTTTTTGCATACCACAATATTTTAAACCATTTCTCTATTTGTTGATGAATTATTTCTAATTATTTTCACTTTTACAAATAATGCTAAGATAAGCATCTTTATTATTTATGTATTCATGTTAGTAGTTGTGTAGAATAGATTCTTACAAGTAGGATTGTTAATCTTGTTAAAATTTTTGGATATCTACTATCAAATTACTCTCACCAAAATTTTAAGAAGTTCGTAATCCCAGTACCAATTGTCTCACATCCTTGACAGTATTCAATGTTATCAAATTCTTCAAACTTTTGCTGAGGACTTCTGCTTCCAAGAAGCTGAAGCAGATATACTTTTCTCTATTCTGACTGCTATGTACAATTAAAAACTCTAGACATTTTATATAAAATGAACATACGATGAAGGAAAAACATGGAAAAACCCCCATTCCCTACAGTGTCAGTGAAGATGATGTGAGGAAACTGGACTTCCATCCCCATGTGTCACTAAGTGGGGGGGCCCTTTCTATCCCTGCTGGAGTGGTATTAGAGAAGCTCTAGTGGAAAGTCAAGATTTTTTCAGAAAAGGCAAATTATGGAGACAGTAAAAAGATCAGTGGTTGCCAGGAGCTGGTGTGGGAGGTGGAGGAATGAATAGGTAGAGCACAGAGAATTTTTAAGGCTGTGAAAATATTGTGCATGATACAATAGCCAACACATGTCATTATACATCTTTCCTAACCCATATAATGTGTAACATCAAAAGTGAGACCTATAGTAAACTATGGATGTTGAATAATAATGATGTATTGATATAGATTCATCAACTCTAACAAATGTACCACTTTGGTGTGGGGTGTTGATAATGGGGAAGGTTATTCATGTGTGGGGGAAGAGGATTAGGGAAATCTCTGTACTTTTTTCTCAATTTGGCTGGACTTAAAATTGCTCTTAAAAAATAAAAAAAAAAGTCTCTTTTTAAAAGAATAACAATAGATGCCAACACTGAGATGACAAAGATGTTAGAATTATCCAACAGATATTTTAAAGCACCTATGATAAAAATGTTTAAATAAGTAGTTACAAACATGCTGAAACAAATGACAAAATACAAACATTAACACAGAAATAGACAGTCTTAGCCAGGAAGGAGGAGGAGGAGGAAGAAGAGGAGGAGGAGGAGAAAAGGCAGAGAAAAAGGGGGAGAAAGAAGACATAAAGAACTAAACGAAACTTTTAGAACTGAAAAATATAATAACCAAACTAAAAACTCAATGGATGAGCCCAATGGCAGAATGGAGGACACAGAGGAAAGAATCAGTGAGCTGGAAGATAGGACAGTAGAAATTACTCAATCTGAACAAAAGAGAAAAAAATATGCTGAAAAAAGTTTGTTAGATCTGCAGGGTTCTATTGGATTATTAAAAACAAAAACAAAAACAAAAAACAAAACAAAACAAAACCCCTGATATTTGTATCATCAGAGTCCTAGAAAGAGAGGAAAAGAGAGCAGGAATGAAAGAGCATGCAAAGATATAATGGAAGCTTCCTAAATTTGGCAAATATATAGACCTACAGATTCAAGGAGTTGAATGAACCTCAAGCAGAACGCCCCCCCCAAATCCAGGCTAAGATACAGCATAATTAAAATTCTGAAATCTTTAGACAGAAAAAAGTTATCTTGGAAGAAATCAGAGAAAAATGATACCTTAGCTATGTGGGTAAAGCAATTAAAATGACAGTGAATTTTTCATCCAGAAACAATAGGGATTGATAAGTGAAATAATACTCTTTAGGGGCTAAAAGTAAGAATCGTCAAGGCAGAATCCTAGGCCTATAAAAAATTTTTTCAGGAATGAAGGGAAAATCAAGACTACATCAGGTTAAAGAAAGCTCTGGCAATTTGTCATCAACAGACTAACCTTAAAAAAAATGGCTAATGGAATTTCCTAAATAGAAAATTATATAAGAAGAAACTCTGGAACAGCAAGGAGGAAGAAAGAGCAAGGCAAGGAAAAATATGGTTAAAACACTAAAGACTTTCAGTCTCTTCTTGAGTTTTCTAATTTGTGATTGACAATTTGAAGCAAAATTACTATAACACAGTCAGATGTGGTTCTAAATGTATGTGAAGGAAATATTTATGACAGACAATTATATTACAAATGGGACAGGGTGAATGAACATAAAGAGAGGTAGGATTTCTATATATCTTTTGAACCAATTAAATAATGATACCAATAGACTATAATACATTATATATATATATAAAATATATATATATATATATATATATATATATATAT